>NC_069417.1:60706598-60734091 GCF_026875155.1 Cherax quadricarinatus | reverse complement strand
AAAAAGGGGATTTTTAAAAGAAAACCTGCCTTCAGTTTTTTTTTTAAAAAAAATTTTCCCGAAAACCCCTTCGACTTTAAGTTCCGCACTGTCGCTTGATTCAGATAGTTCCGGGACTATGGAACTGAACTTCTCGGCCGAGGGACTGACAACCTCAAATTCTCGACTTCAGGTGTGGATGTTCATCGTCTTCACATCTCTACTGTTCCTGCCTACTTTCTGTATTCGACTGAAGAAGCCTACTGTGTAGGCGAAACGTTTCGGAATAAAGTTGGCTAACTGTTGGTAGGTAAGACACATTGGCAACAGTTAGGCAACTTTATTCCGAAACGTTTCGCCTACACAGTAGGCTTCTTCAGTCGAATACAGAAATAAAGTTGCCTAACTGTTGCCTATGTGTCTTACCTACCAACCTGTCGGTATTGTATACCATTTTGATGTTCATCTTGTCAGACACTGCAACACATGGCCTCTTGGTACAGAAAACGCCTTAGACAACCCTTCCAAGTGAGAACTGTTGGATCTGAGAGGGACCTGACCTCTCAGTCGCTACATTCTCACTACTACTACTACTACTACTCTGCACCTCTCCTTCCGACAGTATTTAAGTATCCGCACTGTCGCTTGATCTTCAGATAGTGTAAAAACCGAGGGAAAATAATTATTTAAAATCGAGCTCATTTCATTCTCTTTGTCAGTAAGATGCCCATAGTCATTTTTAAGGGGACCTATCTTATCTCTAACCTTTGTTCTATAGACCTGGAAAAAACTTTTGGGGTTAGTTTTAGAATCCCTAGCAACTTTAATTTCATAGTCCCTTTTAGCTTTTCTTATCCCCTTTTTAATGTCCCTCTTAATGTCAATATACTGATTCATAAGATGACCCTCACCTCTTTATGATACGCCTATAAATTCCTTTCTTATGCCCTAGTAGATATTTGAGCCTATTATTCATCCATTTTGGGTCATTTCTATTTGATCTAATTTCTTTATACGGGATAAACGTTCTTTGAGCAGCATGTATAGTGTTCAGAAAACTGTCATATTGATAGCTCTCTTCGTTACCCAGTCAACAGATGATAAGTGTTCTCTAAACCCATCGTAATCTGCTAAGCGAAAATCTGGGACTGTTACTGAGTTATCCCTACTATCATACTTCCATTCAATGCTAAATGTAATTGATTTGTGGTCGCTAGCACCCAGTTCCTCTGAAATTTCTAAATTATTAACAAGGGATTCATTGTTTGCCAGAACTAAGTCAAGCAGCTTATTACCCCTTGTAGGTTCTGTCACAAACTGCTTCAAAAAACAATGCTGAACTACTTCTAAGAAGTCGTATGATTCTAAATTCCCAGTCAAGAAATTCCAATCAATATGACTAAAGTTAAAGTCTCCTAGAATTACTACATTATCGTGCCTTGTGGCCTTAACAATTTCCTCCCATAGTAGTCTCCCCTGGTCCCTATCTAAGTTTGGGGGACAGTATATCACACCTAAAATAAATTTTTCATGCCCCTCTGAAAATTCTATCCAAACAGACTCGGACATACAATGCCACCCCACCCCCTTCCGATATTCTATCTACTTGGAACAATTTAAAAACCCTGAATGTGATATTCCGCAGGCATGTCTCGATTTTTCATATTGAACCACTATTATCAAGTCAATATATATATATATATATATATATATATATATATATATATATATATATATATTATATATATATATATATATATATTTATAATATATATATTATATATATATATATATATTATATATATATATATATATACTATATATATATATATATATATATATATATCTATATATATATATATATATATATATATAATTATATATAGTAAGAAAGTAAGTGGTGATGCAAGACAGGGTGGTCAAGGTTAACTACTTCGGGGAGGGTCCGTGAAGGTGAGTTAGTAGCCTCTTATTTATTGACCACTGTTGTAACTCACTAAAATACTCTGCTGCTTAAATATAATGACCAGAGTAGTGATGGAGGTAAATTATAAAGAGGGATACCACAAACTGCTTGATGGTTAATTGCATAGAGGGATACCAAAGGTTGCTTGATGGTTAATTATATAGAGGGTTAGTTCAAGTTCTTTGGTTAATTATATACAGGTTGTTTGGAGGTTTATATAAAGGGATACCAGAAGTTGTCTGGATGTTATATAAAGGTATATCACAAGCATTGTATGTTGTTTAGAGGGATACCACAAGCTTCTTGTGGTTCTTTAAAACTTAATATGTAAAATTCCCTTCTGTGGGAAGGGATGAAGAGAGAGAGAGAGAGAAAGAGGAGAGAGAGAGAGAGAGAGAGACAGAGAGGAGAGAGAGGAGAGAGAGAGAGAGAGAGAGCGAGAGAGAGAGAGAGAGAAGAGAGAGGAGAGAGAGAGAGAGGAGAGAGGAGAGAGAGAGAGAGAGAGAGAGAGAGAGTGAGGAGAGAAGAGGGAAAGAGAGAGTCAAACTGGGAGTGTGGCATGCTAAGAGTATGTTACATTATATTCGGTGTATGTTTCACACCCATACAGAACTGCGCTCCTGACCAGTGAACCAGATGCTAAGAATATAACAAGAGGAGTCCCCTTGTTATACTAGCACCTTGGGTCAACCCAGACAATCACAAGGAAGTCTGCCAAAGTAGAGAAACGATGTTGTAGACTCGTGAATCAACATTGTCAGACTTACCTCAAGTCTGGTCAGCCACTTTTCTCACTGTGTCTCTGGCTTAAAAAACTTGCTTTGTACATATAGTATATAAATTGAATATATACTTGCGTGCTGTCTATTGAAGGAAATATATATATTATATATATATATATTATATATATATATATATATATTATATTATATTATATATATATATATATATATATATTATATATATATATATTTATATATATATTATATTTATAATATTATTATATATATGCAATAAGATCACAGTAAACAGGTGATTTCAGAATATGCAAAACAACCACTGTGAAAGAATAGAGAAATTCCAAGCGCTTTCGTGACTACTCACATTATCAAGGAACAATGAAGTAAAACCATCAAAGGAAGGTATATAAAGGGGTAGCCCACACCTCACTATCAGATCCCACAACAACGAAACACCTGACGCGAGACAGCAGGCCCTCCGGCCGAACTAGGCAGGTCCTTCTTACAACCCACCAACAAACTATTCTACCCAAGAAATAAGAATTTAAAAAAAATATTATTTGTCCAATGTATTATTAAATTCTTCCCAAATTCTATTAATTATAAATGGATCTAATTTATATAAACCAAAGGAAATATTCATATTATTGTCAAAATGCTTTTTATGAAACAAGATTCAATTATATTCCTGTCGACCATGGACTTGCTGATACTACTTTCTCAACTTTTTGAAAATCAATTGGAAGGTTAAAATCTCTTACATGAATAATAGAGCATTGGAATCTTGTCAGTTCTAATGCTATATTTATGTTGTTTTAATCTTAGTTCGAGATTTTTACCAGTTTGACCGTAATAAACTTTATCGCAAATTTTACAAGGAATCTTATAGACCACATCCATCAGCATTTTGATAAAGAATTCCCCCAGAATGCTGATGGATGTGTCTATAAGATTCCTTGTAAAATTTGCGATAAAGTTTATTACGGTCAAACTGGTAAAATCTCGAACTAAGATTAAAACAACATAAATATAGCATTAGAACTGGGCAAGATTCCAATGCTCTATTTATTCATGTAAGAAGTGATTCAAGGTCCCAGGACCGAAACGTTTTCTAATAAATATGTTATAGCTACAAGATTGCACTTGTGTTGGTAATAGTGGGGAGAGAGGTGAGAGAAGGGGATACCTTGATGCCTAGTGAAGGGGACACCTTGATGCTAGTAAGGGGATACCTTGATGCTAGTGAAGGGGATACCTTGATGCTAGTGAAGGGGATACCTTGATGCTAGTGAAGGGGACACCTTGATGCTAGTGAAGGGGATACCTTGATGCCTAGTGAAGGGGACACTTGATGCTAGTGAAGGGGATACCTTGATGCTAGTGAAGGGTACCTTTATGCTATGAAGGGGAACCTTTATGCCCAGTGAAGGGGACCCTTGATGCAGGAAGGGGGGCACCCCTTTATGCTAGTGGAAAGGGGAACCCTTTTGCCTTTTTGAAGGGGGGGGCCCTTTTTCCTAGTAAGGGGAACCTTGATGCTAGGAAGGGGGAAACCTTTTATGCTAAATGAAGGGGGGCACCTTGTGCTATGAAGGGGGTACCGTAGAGAGTTGTTTTTCCTTTCCCTTCCTATCAAACCTTGTTGTCCCCCCCCCTTTCCCCTTTTCCCCAGGAGCTGCTTAGGGCCTTTCGGATTTACGAATAATAAAATTTTTAAGTAGTATTCAGAGAGACGACTAAATTGTGGGCTTTTTAAATGAATTTTTATTTCCTTTATAATTATAATTTATGGGGAGCGCTAAACCCCCCGGGGTTTTACAGCCTTGTGGGGGGGGCTTCTAAAGGGAAGACTTAATTTTAGGGAAAAAGAAAACACAGACCAATTCCCCAAAATCAAGAGCCCCTCACAAAACCTTTATTAGGGGATCAGTGACCAGATAGATTGTTGTTAGTGACCCGAATGTTTTTTGTGACCAGAATGTTTAGGACAAGATTGTTGTTTTGTGGGCCAAAAGTTTTTAGTGACCAGAAGTGTTAGGACAAGATTTTTGTAGTGAAAAGAATGTTGGGGAGTGCCAAATG
This sequence comes from Cherax quadricarinatus, assembly GCF_026875155.1. Taxonomy (NCBI): domain Eukaryota; kingdom Metazoa; phylum Arthropoda; class Malacostraca; order Decapoda; family Parastacidae; genus Cherax; species Cherax quadricarinatus. The sequence goes on along the minus strand of NC_069417.1, from coordinate 60,729,324 downwards.
TTGTTAGTGACAAGTTGTGGTTTGTGACCAGAATGTTTTATGGGCAAATTGTTTAATGACCAGATTGTTTTTTAGTTTCCCAAAGTTTTTAGTGACAAGATTGTTGTTAGGACCAGAATGTTTTTTAGTGACCCCAAATTTTTGTTAGTGACCAAATTTTTGGTTTGTACCAATTGTTTTAGTGACCAGTGTTGTTAGTGACAAGATTTTGTTTTTGACCAGAAATTTTTTTATACCAGATTTTGTTTAGGGACCAGAATGTTGTTATGACCAATTTTTTGTTAGTGGCCAGAATTCTGTTGTGAACCGAATGTTGTTAAATGACCAATTGTTGTTAGTGACCGAATGGGGTTTTTGTGACCCAAAATTTTTGTTAGTGACCAATTGTTGTGCACCAGATTGTTGGGTTTGTGGGCCAGAATGTTGTTTTGTGACCGATTGTTTTAGTGACCAGATTTTTTTTATGACCAATTTTTGTTATGCCCCGATTTTTTGTTATTTAAACCCGATTGTTGTTATTGACCAGAAAGGTTTTTTAGTGCCCCGATTGTTGTTAGTGACCAATTTTTGTTAGTGACCAGATTGTTGTTATGCCCGATTTTGTTAGGCCCAAAAGTTTTTAGTGACCAGATTGTTTTAGTGACCAATTTTTGTTAGTACAATTGGGGTTATGAAAAATTGTTGTTTGTGACCAATTGTTTTAGGGGCCAGATTTTTGTTATGACCCGAATGGGTTTTTAGTGACCAAATTTTTGTTTGTGAAACCCAATTTTTGTTGTGACCAAAATGTTGTTATGCCCGATTGTTTTTAGTGACCCGGGTTTTTGTTTTGTGACAGAAAAAAAAATTTTTTAGTGGGCCAAAATGTTTTTTTGACCAATTGGGGTTAGTGCCCGAAATTTTTTTTGACCAAAATGTTGTTAGGACCAAATTGTTGTTTGTGACCCTTTTTTGTTAAATGACCAAATGGTTTTTAGTGACCAGAAGGTTTGTTAGTGACCAATTTTGTTATGACCCAATTTTTGTTAGTTTACCAAATTTTGTTAGTGACCAACTGGTTTTTTATGACCAATTGGTTTTTTAGTGAAACCCAAAAAGTTGTTTTTGACCAAATTTTTTTAGTGACCAGATTGGTTTAGTGACCAATTGTTGGGATGACCCCGACCCGTTGTTAGTGACCCGAATGTTTTTAGTGACCAATTTTTTTATGGCTTGATAATTGTTGGGTTTGGGTAAGATTGTTAGGGCAGATAGATTATTATTATTTAAAATTGATTTTTTTTAGGGCTAATTGTTTTATTACTAAATTTTTGTTTTTGAATAAAAAATTTTTTTAGGACTAGATGTTGTTAAATAACCCCACGCCCGTTGTTAGTAACTAGGCTGGTTTTTAGTGGCTGAAGGGAAAATTTTAAAAACTAAAAAAAGAAGGAAACACTGCAACAGGGCCCACTGACCCCCGGGGCAGGTTTCCCTGTCCCCCCCCCCCGGAAATTTGACCCCCAAGACCCCTTTTTGAAGGTGGGAAAATTTTTGGGAGGCCCAAAGTTGTTAGGCCAAAATTTTTTTACCCAAATTTTTTATGAAACCAAATTTTTTAAAAACCAAATTTTTTGTCCAAAAATGTTTTTTGGGGGGTTTGTTATACCAAATTGTTTTTTAATTTCCCCAACTGGTTTTTTAAACCCGAAAATTTTGGGTTGGACCTTGGGTTTTTTGGAAATTTTTAGGCAAATTTAATCCCCTTTAAATTTTTTCTTGTTTTTTTTAACCCCCAATGTTAAATTTTTTGGGGGCAGATTTTTGGGTTTTTTATAGGGAAAAAATTTTGATACGGGATTTTTGTAACCCGACGTTTTAGGAACTACTTTTGTTAAGGGGGCCCAAAATTTAACATAAAACCAAAGGGAAAAAGAAAGAACAACCTAGGACCCAATTTTTTCCAAAAAGGCCCCCCCCCGATTTTTTGCCAAACCCAAACCCGGCCGGGATTACTCAAAGGAACTTTAAATCCCGCAACGGAGTATTAAATCAAAAATTTTTTTATATTAGGTTTTAAAACTTTTTTAAACTAACACAATTTTTGCCTCCCCTTCCCGACCTTGGGTTGTTTTTCCCCAAACTTGGGTTGCCAACCCATAAAAAATTTTACCCTTTTTGGAATCTGAAAATTTTTAATGTCCTTTTTCGATCCTTTTCTTTTGAAAATTTCACCCCAACCCCCAAAACCCCTCCCCCTTTATTTATTCTGTTTTTCCCCCTTTATAAAAACCCTCCTTTTTTTATCCCCCAAAAAAACTCCCCTTTCCCTGGGGCCCCGTTGCCCCCAGTTTTATAGGGGAAAATTTTGAAACTGGGTTTTTTGTACCCCCTTTTGTTGAGGGCTTAATTTTTTGGGTTTTAAAAAAAATTGGTTAAACCCCGAGACTTGTTTTAAAAAAGTTCCATTTTTGGAGTTATACAGTTTTTTGGAAAACCCAGATTTTTTATATTTTTTTTAATAAAAGGAAGGGCTGTTTGTTTTTGGAAAATAATGTTTTTGTCTTGGTTTTGTTTTCGTAACCGAATTAAATTCCTTTTGGGGGAATGGTTGTTTAAAAAGATTTAATTTTTTTAAATGGGGTTGGGTTTTTTAATTTTTTTTAACAATTTTTTTGCAATTTTGTTAATATTAAATTTGATCTGATTTTGAATGACAGTTCTTTTTCAAACATTGGAGTGCCCAATTTTTTAGTGAAATTTTGAGGGTTTTTGTTTTTGGGGTTTATTTTACAAATTGCCCCCCTGCGGAACACCCCCTTGTGACGTGCCCCCATTCTGATTTCTCCCCATTTATGCAAACTCTCTGCTGTCTATTTGTCAGCCATGCCTCTTCCCAGGAAAAAAATTCTCCTCCTATTCCGTGTGCCCTAGTTGCTCGATTGTTGTTAGTGACTAGACAGATTGTTGTTAGTGACTAGATTGTTGTTAGTGACTAGATTGTTGTTAGTGGCTAGATTGTTGTTAGTGATTAGATTGTCAGTGGCTAGATTGTTGTTAGTGGCTAGATTGTAGATTGTTGTTAGTTGTTCGATTGTTGTTAGTGACTAGACAGATTGTTGTTAGTGACTAGATTGTTGTTAGTGACTAGATTGTTGTTAGTAACTAGATTGTTGTTAGTGACTAGATTGTTGTTAGTGACTAGATTGTTGTTAGTGGCTAGAAAGATTGTTGTCAGTAACTCGATAGATTGCTGTTAGTGACTAGATTGTTGTTAATGGCTAGATTGTAGATTGTTGTTAGTGGCTCGATTGTTAGTGACTAGATAGATTGTTGTTAGTGACTAGATTGTTGTTAGTGACTTGATTGTTGTTAGTGACTAGACAGATTGTCGTTAGTGACTAGATTGTTGTTAGTGACTTGATTGTTGTTAGTGACTAGACAGATTGTTGTTAGTGACTAGATTGTTGTTAGTGACTAGATTGTTGTTAGTGGCTAGATTGTTGTTAGTGACTAGATTGTCAGTGGCTAGATTGCTGTTAGTGACTAGATTGCTGTTAGAGCTAGAAATTGTTGTTAGTGACTAGACAGATTGTTGTTAGTAACTAGATTGTTGTTTGTGACCAAATTGCTTTTAGTGACTAGATTGTTGTTAGTGGTTAGATAGATTGTTGTTAGTGACTCGAAAGATTGCTGTCAGTAACTAGATTGTTGCTATTGGCTAAATAGATTGTTGTTAGTGGCTAGATAGATTGTTGTTAGTAACTCGATAGATTGCTGTTAGTGACCAGAGTGTTGTTAGTGACTAGATTGTTGTTAGTGACTAGATTGTTGTTAGTGGCTAGATTGTTTTTAGTGGCTAGATAGATTGTTGTTAGTGGCTAGATTGTTTTTAGTGGCTAGATAGATTGTTGTTAGTAACTCGATAGATTGCTGTTAGTGACTAGATTGTCATTAGTGGCTAGATTGTTGTTAGTGGCTAGATAGATTGTTGTTAGTAACTCGATAGATTGCTGTTAGTGACTAGATTGTCATTAGTGACTATATTGCTGTTAGTGACTATATTGTTGTTAGTGGCTAGATTGTTGTTAGTGACTAGATTGCTAGTGGCTAGAGAGATTGTTGTTAGTGGTTAGATTGTTGTTAGTAACTAGACAGATTGTTGTTAGTAGCTAGATTATTGTTACTGACTAGATCGTTGCTACTGACTAGATAGTTGTGACTAGACTGTTGCTAGTGACTAGACTGTTGTGACTAGATTGCTGTTAGTGAATATATAGAGTGTTGTTAGTAGGTATGTCTACTACAGTGCCTGACAGAGGTCACTGCTACAAGACGAAGGACTCAGTGATATGAAGGCTCTTGATCCAAGGTATGTAAGCTACACATCTCGTTCCTCAGAACAAACCTAAGTGTTCTTATTCCTAAGGCACAATGATCCTTACAGGATACATATAAGAACACCAACACCAACTACACACCAACAACAACGACAGTAACCACATCACCAACAACAACGACAGTAACAACAACAACTACAGCACCACCAACACCAACTAGAGCACCAACAACAACAACTACAGCACCAAAAACAACAACTACAGCACCAACAACAACAACTACAGCACCAACAACAATAACTACAGCAACAACAACAACAACTACAGCAACCCAAAAACAACAACTACAGCACCAACAACAACAACTACAGCACCAACAACAATAACTACAGCAAACAACAACAACAACCTACAGCACCAACAACAACAATTACAGCACCAACAACAACAACTACAGCACCAACAACAATAACTACAGCAACAACAACAACTACAGCACCAACAACAACAACTACAGCAACAACAACAACTACAGCACCAACAACAACAACTACAGCACCAACAACAACAACTACAGCAACAACAACAACAACTACAGCACCCAAAAACAATAACTACAGCAACAACAACAACTACAGCACCAACAACAACTACAGCACACCAACAACTACAGCACCAACAACAACAATTTAAAACACCAACAACAATAACTACGGCAACAACACAACAACTACAGCACCAAAAACAACAACTGCAGCAACAACAACAACAACACAGCACCAAAAACAATAACTACAGCAACAACAACAACAAATACAGCACCAACAACAATAACTACAGCAACAACAACAACTACAGCACCAACAACAAAAACTACAGCACCAACAACAACAACTAAAGCACCAACAACAATAACTACAGCAACAACAACAACTAAAAGCAACACCAACAACTACAGCACCAACAACAACAAAATTAAAGCACCAACAACAATAACTACGGCAACAACAACAACAACTACAGCACCAAAAAACAACAACTGCAGCAACAACAACAACAACTACAGCACCACCAACAACAACTACAGCACCAACAACAACAACTACAGCACCAACAACAATAATACAGCACCAACAAACAACAACTTTCAGCACCAACAACAAAAAACTACGCAACAACAACAACAACTACAGCAACCCAAAAACAATAACTACAGCACCAACAACAACAACTACAGCACCAACAACAACAACTAAAGCACCAACAACAACAACTAAAAGCATCAACAACAACAACTACAGCACCAACAACAACAACTACAGCACCAACAACAACAACTACAGCACCAACAACAACAAATACAGCACCAACAACAACAACTAAAGCACCAACAACAACAACTACGCACCAACAACAAAACTACAGCACCAACAACAAAAAAACTACAGCACCAACAACAATAACTAAAAGCACCAACAACAACAACTACAGCCCCCAACAACAACAACTAAAGCCCAACAACAATAACTACAGCACCAACAACAACAACTACAGCACCAACAACAACAAATACAGCACCAACAACAACAACTACAGCACCAACAACAAAACTACAGCACCACAACAACAACTACAGCACCAACAACAATAACTACAGCAACAACAAAAACACCTACAGCACCAACAACAATAACTACAGCACCAACAACAACAACTACAGCACCAACAACAACAACTAAAGCACCAACAACAACAACTACACCCAACAACAATAACTACAGCACCAACAACAACAACTACAGCACCAACAACAAAAACTACAGCAAACCCAAAAACAACAACTACGCACCAACAACAACAACTAAAGCACCAACAACAAAACTACAGCACCAACAACAACAACTACAAGCACCCAAAAACAACAACTACAGCACCAACAACAATAACTACAGCACCAACAACAACAACTAAAGCACCAACAACAATAACTACAGCACCAACAACAACAACTACAGCACCAAAAACAATAACTACAGCAACAACAACAACTACAGCACCAACAACAACAACTACAGCACCAACAACAACAACTAAAGCACCAACAACAAACAAAAGCACCAAAAACAACAACTACAGCAACAACAACAACTACACACCAACACACAACAACTACAGCACCAACAACAACAACTACAGCACCAACAACAATAACTACAGCAACAACAACAACTAAAGCACCAACAAAAATAACTAAAAGCACCAAAAACAACAACTGCAGCAAAACAACAAACTAAAGCACCAACAACAATAACTACAGCACCAAAAACAACAACTACAAACACCAACAACAACAACTACAGCACCAACAACAACAACTAAAGCACCAACAACAATAACTACAGCACCAAAAACAACAACTGCAGCAACAACAACAACAACTAAAGCACCAACAACAATAACTAACAGCACCAAAAACAACAACTGCAGCAACAACAACAACAAATAAAGCACCAACAACAATAACTACAGCACCAAAAACAACAACTGCAGCAACAAAAACAAAAAACTACAGCACCAACAAAAAACAACTACAGCACCAAAAAAAAACAACTGCAGCAACAACAACAACAACTACAGCACCAAAAACAACAACTGCAGCAACAACAACAACAACAACAACTAAAGCACCAACAACAATAAACTTACGGCAACAACAACAACAACTACAGCACCAAAAACAACAACTGCAGCAAAAAACAACAACAACTACAGCAACAACAAAACAAACTACAGCACCACCAACAACAACTACAGCAACAACAACAAAAAACTACAGCACCAAAAACAACAACTGCAGCAACAACAACAATAACTACAGCAACAACAACAACAACTACAGCACCAACAAAAACAACTACAGCACCAACAACAACAACTACAGCACCAACAACAATAACTACAGCAACAAAAAACAACAACTACAGCACCAACAACAATAACTACAGCAACAACAACAACAACTACAGCACCAACAACAATAAATACAGCACCCAACAACAACAACTACAGCACCAACAACAATAACTACAGCACCAACAACAACAACTACAGCACCAACAACAACAACTAAAAACACCAAAAAACAATAACTACAGCACCAACAACAACAACTACAGCACCAACAACAAAAAACTACACACCAACAACAACAACTAAAGCACCAACCAACAATAACTACAGCAACAACACAATAACTACAGCAACAACAACAATAACTACAGCACCAACAACAACTACAGCAACAACAACAACAACTACAGCACCAACAACAACAACTACAGCAACAACAACAACAACTACAGCACCACCAACAACAACTACAGCAAAAACAACAACAACTACAGCACCAAAAACAACAACTGCAGCAACACAACAAAAACTACAGCAACAAAAAATAACAACTACAGCACCAACAACAACAACTACAGCACCCAAAAACAACAACTACAGCACCAACAACAATAACTACAGCACCAACAACAACAACTACAGCACCAACAACAACAACTACAGCACCAACAACCCAAAAACTAAAGCACCAACAACAATAACTACAGCAACAACAACAACTACAGCACCAACAACAACAACTACGCACCAACAACAACAACTAAAGCACCAACAACAATAACTACAGCAACAAAAAACAACTACAGCAACAACAACAACAACTACAGCACCAAAAACAACAACTGCAGCAACAACAACAACAACGACAGCAACAACAACAACAACTAAAGCACCAACAACAATAACTACGGCAACAACAACAACAACTACAGCACCAAAAAAAACAACTGCAGCAACAACAACAACAACTAAAACACCAAAAACAATAACTACAGCACCAACAACAACAACTACAGCACCAACAACAATAACTACAGCAACAACAACAACTACAGCACCAACAACAACAACTACAGCACCAACAACAACTACAGCACCAACAACAACAACTACAGCAACAACAACAACAACTAAAGCACCAACAACAATAACTGCAGCAACAAAACAACAACTACAGCACCAACAACAACAACTACAGCACCCAACAACAACAACTACAGCAACAACAACAACAACTACAGCACCAACAACAATAAAATACAGCAAAAACAAACAACAACTACAGCACCAACAACAACAACTACAGCACCAACAACAATAACTACAGCAACAAAAAACAACAACTACAGCACCAACAAAAAATAACACAGCAACAACAACAACAACTACAGCACCAACAACAATAACTACAGCAACAACAACAACAACTAACACACCAAAAACAACAACTACAGCACCAACAACAACAACTAAAGCACCAACAACAACAACTACAGCAACAAACAACAACAACTAAAGCACCACCAACAACAACTACAGCAACAACAACAACTACAGCACCAACAACAATAACTACGCAACAACAACATAACTACAGCAACAACAACAACTACAGCACCAACAACAACAACTACAGCACCAACAACAACAACTACAGCACCAACAACATAACTACAGCACCAACAACAATAACTACAGCAACAACAACAACTACAGCACCAACAACAACAACTAAAGCACCAACAACAATAACTACAGCAACAACAACAACTACAGCACCAACAACAATAACTACAGCAACAACAACAATAACTACAGCACCACCAACAACAACTACAGCACCAACAACAACAACTACAGCACCAACAACAACAACTACAGCACCAACAACAATAACTCAGCAACAACAACAACAACTACAGCACCAAAAAACAACAACTACAGCACCAACAACAATAACTACAGCAACAACAACAACTACAGCACCAACAACAACAACTACAGCACCAACAACAACAATAAAGCACCAACAACAATAACTACGGCAACAACAACAACAACTACAGCACCAAAAACAACAACTGCAGCCCAAAAACAACAACAACTACAGCAACAACAACAACAACTACAGCACCACCAACAACAACTACAGCACAACAACAACAACTAAAACACCAACAACAACAAAATACAGCAACAACAACTACAGCACCACCAACAACAACTACAGCGCCAACAACAACAACTCAGCATCAACACAAAAACTACAGCGCCACCAACAAAAACTACAGCACCACCAACAACAACAACTACAGCACCAACAACAACTATAGCAACAACAACAACTACAGCACCAACAACAATAACTACAGCAACAACAACTACAGCACCACCAACAAAAAACAACTACAGCACAACAACAACTATAGCAACAACAACAACTACAGCACCAACAACAATAACTACAGCACCAACAACAACAACTACAGCACCAACAACAATAACTAAAAGCACCAACAACAACAACTACAGCACCAACAACAACAACTAAAGCACCAACAACAATAACTACAGCACCAACAACAACAACTACAGCACCAACAACAACAACTACAGCAACCAACAACAATAACTCAGCACCAACAACAACAACTAAAGCACCAACAACAATAAACTACAGCACCAACAACAACATACAGCACCAAAAACAATAACTACAGCAACAACAACAACTACAGCACCAAAAACAACAACTACAGCACCAACAACAACAAATAAAGCACCAACAACAACTACAGCACCAACAACAACAACTACAGCAACAACAACAACTACAGCACCAACAACAACAACTACAGCACCAACAACAACAACTACAGCACCCAACAACAATAACTACAGCAACAACAACAACTAAAGCACCAACAACAATAACTACAGCACCAAAAAAAACAACTGCAGCAACAACAACAACTAAAGCACCAACAACAAAAACTACAGCACCAAAAACAACAACTACAGCACCAACAACAACAACTACACACCCAACAACAACAACTAAAGCACCAACAACAATAACTACAGCACCAAAAACAACAACTGCAGCAACAACAACAACAACTAAAGCACCAACAACAATAATACAGCACCAAAAACAACAACTGCCAGACAACAACAACAAAAAAAGCACCAACAACAATAACTACAGCACCAAAAACAACAACTGCAGCAACAACAACAACAACCCACAGCACCAACAAACAACTACAGCACCAAAAAACAACAACTGCAGCAACAACAACAACAACTACAGCACCAAAAACAACAACTGCAGCAACAACAAAAAACAACAACAACAACTAAAGCACCAACAACAATAACTACGGCAACAACAACAACAACTACAGCACCAAAAACAACAACTGCAGCAAAAAACAACAACAACTACAGCAACAACAACAACAACTACAGCACCACCAACAACAACTACAGCAACAACAACAACAACTACAGCACCAAAAACAACAACTGCAGCAACAACAACAATAACTACAGCAACAACAACAACAACTACAGCCCAACAACCAACAACTACAGCACCAACAACAACAACTACAGCACCAACAACAATAACTACAGCAACAACAACAACAACTACAGCACCAACAACAATAACTACAGCAACAACAACAACAACTACAGCACCAACAACAATAACTACAGCACCAACAACAACAACTACAGCACCAACAACAATAACTACAGCACCAACAACAACAACTACAGCACCAACAACAACAACTAAAGCACCAACAAAAATAACTACAGCACCAACAACAACAACTACAGCACCAACAACAACAACTACAGCACCAACAACAAACAAACTAAAGCACCAACAACAATAACACAGCAACAACAACAATAACTACAGCAACAACAACAATAACTACAGCACCAACAACAACTACAGCAACAACAACAACAACTACAGCACCAACAAACAACAACTACAGCAACAACAACAACAACTACAGCACCACCAACAACAACTACAGCAACAACAACAACAACTACAGCACCAAAAACAACAACTGCAGCAACAACAACAATAACTACAGCAACAACAATAACAACTACGCACCAACAACAACAACTACAGCACCAACAACAAAAAACTACAGCACCAACAACAATAACTACAGCACCAACAACAACAACTACAGCACCAACAACAACAACTAAAACACCAACAACAACAACTAAAGCACCAACAACAATAACTACAGCAACAACAACAACTACAGCACCAACAACAACAACTACAGCACCAACAACAACAACTAAAGCACCAACAACAAAAACTACAGCAACAACAACAACTACAGCAACAACAACAACAACTACAGCACCAAAAACAACAACTGCAGCAACAACAACAACAACTACAGCAACAACAACAACAACTAAAGCACCAACAACAATAACTACGGCAACAACAACAACAACTACAGCACCAAAAACAACAACTGCAGCAACAACAACAACAACTACAGCACCAAAAACAATAACTACAGCACCAACAACAACAACTACAGCACCAACAACAATAACTACAGCAACAACAACAACTACAGCACCAACAACAACAACTACAGCACCAACAACAACACTACACACCAACAACAACAACTACAGCAACAACAACAACAACACAGCACCAACAACAATAACTGCAGCAACAACAACAACAACTACAGCACCAACAACAACAACTACAGCAACCCAAACAAACAACAACTACAGCCCAAAAACAACAACAACTACAGCACCAACAACAATAAACTAAAAGCAACAACAACAACAACTACAGCAACCAACAACAACAACTACAGCACCAACAACAAAAACTACAGCAACAACAACAACAACTACAGCACCAACAACAATAACTACAGCAAAAACAACAACAACTACAGCACCAACAACAATAACTACAGCAACAACAACAACAACTACAGCACCAAAAACAACAACTACAGCACCAACAAAAACAACTAAAGCACCAACAACAACAACTACAGCAACAACAACAACAACTAAAGCACCAACAACAACAACTACAGCAACAACAACAACTACAGCACCAACAACAATAACTACAGCAAACAACAACAATAACTACAGCAACAACAACAACTACAGCACCAACAACAACAACTACAGCACCAACAACCAACAACTACAGCACCAACAAAAAATAACTACAGCACCAACAACAATAACACAGCAACAACAACAACACAGCACCAACAACAACAACTAAAGCACCAACAACAATAACTACAGCAAAAACAACAACTACAGCAAACCCAAAAACAATAACTACAGCAACAACAACAATAACTACAGCACCACCAACAACAACTACAGCACCAAGAACAACAACTACAGCACCAACAACAACAACTACAGCACCAACAACAATAACTACAGCAAAAAAACAACAAAACTACAGCACCAACAACAACAACTACAGCACCAACAACAATAACTACAGCAACAACAACAACTACAGCACCAACAAAAACAACTACAGCACCAACAACAACAACTAAAGCACCAACAACAATAACTACGGCAACAAAAAACAACAACTACAGCACCAAAAAACAACAACTGCAGCAACAACAACAACAACTACAGCAACGACAACAAAAAAAACTACAGCACCCCAACAACAACTACAGCACCAACAACAACAACTAAGCACCAACAACAACAACTACAGCAACAACAACTACAGCACCACCAACAACAACTACAGCGCCAACAAAAAACAACACAGCATCAACAACAACAACTACAGCGCCACCAACAACAACTACAGCACCACCAACAACAACAACTACAGCACCAACAACAACTATAGCAACAACAACAACTACAGCAAACCCAAAAACAATAACTACAGCAACAACAACTACAGCACCACCAACAACAAATACAGCACCACCAACAACAACAACTACAGCACCAACAACAACTATAGCAACAACAACAACTACAGCACCAAACAACAATAACTACAGCAACAACAAAATACAGCACCACCAACAACAACTATAGCAACAACAACAACTAACAGACCAACAACAATAACTACAGCAAAAACAACTAACGCACCACCAACAACAACTACAGCACCACCAACAACAACAACTACAGCACCAAAAAACAAATATAGCAACAACAACAACTACAACACCACCAACACAACTACAGCACCACCCAACAACAAACTACAGCACCACCAACAACAACTACAGCACCAACAACAACAACTAAAGCACCAACAACAACAACTACAGCAACAACAACTACAGCACCACCAACAACAACTACAGCGCCAACAACAACAACTACAGCATCAACAACAACAACTACAGCGCCACCAACAACAACTACAGCAAACCACCAACAACAACAACTACAGCACCAACAACAACTATAGCAACAACAACAACTACAGCACCACCAACACAACAACTACAGCACCACCAACAACAACTACAGCCCCCACCAACAACAACTACAGCACCAACAACAACAACTAAAGCACCACAACAACAACTACAGCAACAACAACTACAGCACCACCAACAACAACTACAGCGCCAACAACAACAACTACAGCATCAACAACAACAAACAAAAGGCCACCAACAACAACTACAGCACCACCAACAACAAAAACTACAGCCCAACAACAACTATAGCAACAACAACAACTACAGCACCAACAACAAATAACTACAGCAACAACAACTACAGCACCACCAACAACAACTACAGCACCACCAACAACACTACAGCACCGCCAACAACAACACAGCACCACCAACAACAACTACAGCACCACCAAAAACAACTACAGCACCACAACAACAACAACTACAGCACCCAAAAACAACTATAGCAACAACAACAACTACAGCACCACCAACAACAAACAGCACCACCAACAACAACTACAGCACCACCAACAACAACTACAGCACCAACAACAACAACTACAGCACCAACAATAATAACTACAGCAACAACAACAACAACAACTACAGCACCAACAATAATAACTACAGCAACAACAACAACAACAACTACCGCACCAACAACAACAACTAACAGCACCACCAACAACAACTACAGCAACAACAACAACAACAACTACAGCACCAACAATAATAACTACAGCAACAACAACAACTACACCACCACCAACAAAAAACCATGGCAAAGAAAATAACAACTACTGCACCACCAACAACAACTCAGCACCACTATTGTGACCCCTGAATGGGTCACAATGTATATAATGTATATTATCTGTTCATATAATTTTATATTGGTTATATTTGCGATAATAGCTAAATCGTAAATATTTTGCTTTATATTATTATTTGATTTAGTTATAATATTAGGTAGGATGTAACATTTATATATTATTCATTGCTCATTGTTCGAGAGTGTTAAGTAGCTGAAAGCATTGTCTAACTACTGTGTTTTCTCTCCGCTCGTTATGCTGCCGGCTTCTCTATGTTGCTGGGCAGCAGCAGTCCACGGAGAGTCACTTGATCAGGAGGAGGGGTGATCACACCTCGCCTGGAGAGAGTCTAACTGGCCTGTGCTGTCTATTATCGGTTGGACGTTGCTTCTAACAAGAGGTTCCCCACACCAGCTCTACCTTGTGGGCTCTTGTTGGAAGATCGTCTCTGTCGCTTTCTTGTTGTTGGTTCTGAGTAACTCTGTTCCTAGAACATTACCTAGACTTAGTGATTTTCGACGTTGTACTGAGGTTGTGTGCCTCATAGACACTCTGAGAAACTCAGGTCCTGAGCTGTAGCTTCTGACCTAATTTGTACTGGTATCTGTGCACTGTCACCGTTTGGGATTTTCTAATGCTGAACTTAGATTCAGAAGTATGGGAGTTTTGTGACTTTTGTGGAGGATCTGCTGATGGTCCCTACTTAGTGTCGTTATATTATCTCCTTTTTTCCTGATTCTGTGTTGCTGCTGCTTGTTATATTGCTGTTCGGCTTATCAGTCGTTTTATTATTCAAGCAAGCTGTTCTGATTGCCAGGTTGGTCAAGAAGTTAGTTTATGTGAGGACTTTCAGTCAGTCACTGGTTAAGTTTAGTCGAGTCTTGAGACATAGCGAACTACTTAGAGCACTTACACACAAACTTACTTGTATATATATGTATTATGTTAAATGCTAACAATATACCAGACGGCACTTAAAAGCCATGAAGATGTGATATGTTCCTTCAGCACAATACTACTGTACACCAGAGAAGTGATTATTTTGATTATATTGATTACTTTAATTTATTTTGATGCACGCCTAGACATCTTTAGTATTAATAAACTTATTAAATTTTAATTTCTTTAGTTAGTAGCCTACCAGTTGTAAGTCCTGAAGCACTATTGAATCTTACTATTAAATTCTAATGGATAATTGGACCAGGATACTGACTACTTGTTATAAAAACCCAGTAACAGGCTGGATGCTAGAAGGGCAGTCCTTTCTGGTATTCACTGGAGATCTCTATGCTTATTAGAAATCGCATTATTTGTAACAACCACCAACAACTACAGCACCACCAACAACCACAGCACCACCAACAACTAAAGCACCAACAACTAAAGCATCAACAATAATGTTGAGAAATTTTTCCATCAAGGAGGGGGGGGGCTAAGTCTTCTGTATGTTCCCACACTGGCAGCGCAGGTGTGGAATAAGAGGGTCACGACCTCTCCTTTCCATTAACAGATATCAAGTGAAATCTTATGTCTTGCAACGAAGCATCATTTAAGCCATGCCAGAACATTCACATATCTTAGCATGTGTTGCTTACTCTGCAGATTTACACTCACACTAAACTGTATGTTGATAAAGAGCAGATAAAACGAATAAAGAGCAGATAAAACTGATAAAGAACAGATAAAGCGGATAAAGAGCAAATAAAATGGATAAAGGGCAGATAAAATAGATAAAGGGCAGATAAAATGGATACATGATATTTGTACATGTACAGCAGTGTCTCTGACCTTCCTCAGTCTTCATGACTTTGCACTTGGTAGGGTTAAACTCCAGGAGCCAGCTGCTGGACCAGGCTTGCAGCCTATCCAGATCCCTTTCTAGTCCAGCCTGATCCTCATCCATTAGAATTCTCCGCATTAGCTTCACGTCATCTGCAAACAGGAACACTTCTGAGTCTATTCCTTCCGTCATGTCGTTCAAATATACCAAAAACAGCACAGGTCCTAGGACTAACCCCTATGGAACCCCGCTCGTCATAGGCGCCCACTCTGACACTTCGTTACGTACCATCACTCGTTGTTTCCCTCCTGTCAGGTATTCCCTGATCCACTGCAGCACCTTTCCTGTTATACCTTCCTGATTCTCAAGCTTTTGCACTATTGTGTATTTGTCTGTATTCACTTAGTTGTGGTTACAGGGGTCGATTCACAGCTCTTGGCCCCGTCTCTTCACTGTAGCTACTAGGTCACTCTCCCTGCTCCATGTGTGTGTGTGTACTCACCTAATTGTACTCACCTAATTGTGGTTGCAGGGGTCGAGACTCAGCTCCTGACCCCGCCTCTTCACCGACCGCTACTAGGTCCTCTCTCCCCCTGCTCCATGAGCTTTATCATACCTCGTCTTAAAACTATGTATAGTTCCTACCTCCATTACATCGCTTGCCAGACTATTCCACTTCCTAACTACTCTATGACTGAAGAAATACTTCCTAACATCCCTTTGACTCATCTGAGCCTTCAGCTTCCAATTGTGACCTCTTGTTTCTGTATCCCATCTCTGGAACATCCTGTCTCTGTCCACCTTGTCTATTCCACGCAGTATTTTGTATGCCGTTATCATGTCTCCCCTGACCCTCCTGTCCCCCAGTGTTGTCAGACCGATTTCTCTTAACTTTTCTTCATAGGACATTCCCCTTAGCTCTGGAACTAGCCTTGTTGCAAACCTTTGCACTTTCTCTAATTTCTTGACGTGTTGGACCAGGTGTGGGTTCCAAACTGGTGCTGCGTACTCCAGTATGGGCCTGGCGTACACAGTGTATAAAGTCTTGAACGATTCCTTACTGAGGTACCGGAACGCTATTCTCAGGTTTGCCAAGCGCCCATATGCCGCAGCAGTTATCTGGTTAATGTATGCTTCTGGCGATGTACTGTGTGTGTACTCACCTATTTGTACTCACCTATTTGTGGTTGCAGGGGTCGAGTCACAGCTCCTGGCCCCGCCTCTTCGCTGATTGCTACTAGGTCCTCTCTCTCCCAGCCCCATGAGCTCTATCATATCTCGCCTTAAAACTATGTATGGTTCCCGCCTCCACTACATCACTTTCTAGGCTATTCCACGGCCTGACTACTCTATGACTGAAGAAATACTTCCTAACATCCCTTTGATTCATCTGAGTCTTCAACTTCCAATTGTGACCTCTTGTGTCTGTGTCCCTTCTCTGGAACATCCCGTCTTTGTCCACCTTGTCTATTCCGCGCAGTATTTTAAAATGTCGTTATCATGTCTCCCCTGACCCTCCTGGCCTCCAGTGTCGTCAGGCCGATTTCCCTCAACCTTTCTTCGTAGGACAATCCCCGTAGCTCTGGGACTAGTCTTGTTGCAAACCTTTGCACTTTCTCTAATTTCCTGACGTGCTTGACTAGGTGTGGATTCCAAACTGGTGCTGCATACTCCAGTATGGGCCTGACGTAAATGGTATACAGAGTCTTAAACGAATCCTTACTGAGGGTATCGGAACGCTATCCGTAGGTTTGCCAGGCGCCCGTATGCTGCAGCAGTTATCTGATTGATGTGCGCCTCAGGAGATATGCTCGGTGTTATACTCACCCCAGATCTTTTTCCTTGAGTGAGGTTTGCAGTCTTTGGCCATCTAAACTATATTGTGTCTGCGGTCTTCTTTGCCCTTCCCCAATCTTCATGACTTTGCATTTGGCAGGGTTAAATTCAAGGGCCAGTTGCTGGACCAGGCTTGTAGCCTGTCCAGGTCTCTTTGTAGTCCTGCCTGATCCTCATCCGATTTGATTCTTCTCATTAACTTCGCATCATCTGCAAACAAGGACACTTCTGAGTCTATCCCTTCAGTTATGTCGTTCACATATACCAAGAACAGCACAGGTCCTAGGACTGACCCCTGTGGAACCCCGCTTGTCACAGGCGCCCACTCTGACACCTCGTGGGCGTACCATGACTCGTTCTTGCCTCCCTGTCAGGTATCTCTGATCCATTGCAGTGCCTTTCCTGTTATGTGTGCCTGATCCTCTAGCTTTTGCAGTAACCTCTTGTGAGGAACTGTGTCGAAGGCCTTCTTGCAGTCCAAAAATATGCAGTCGATCCACCCCTCTCTCTCTTGTCTTACTTCTGTCACCTTGTCATAAAACTCTAGTAGGTTTCTGACACAGGATTTTCCTTCCCTGAAACCGTGCTGGTTGTCAATTATACACTTGTTTCTTTCCAGGTGCCCCACCACTCTCCTCCTGATGATCTTCTCCATGACCTTGCATACTATACACGTTAGTGATACAGGTCTGTAGTTTAGTGCCTCATGTCTGTCTCCCTTTTTAAAAATTGGGGCTACATTTGCCATTTTCCATACCTCAGGGAGTTGCCCAGTTTCAAATGATGTGTTGAAGATCTTTGTTAATGGCTCACACAATATCTCTGCTCCCTCTTTAGGGACCCATGGAGAGATGTTGTCTGGTCCCACCGCCTTTGAGGTGTCAAGTTCGCATAGCAGCTTCTTCACCTCCTCCTTGGTTATATGTACCTCATCCAGCACTTGCTGGTGTGCCCCCCTGTTCTGATTTCCTGGAGTCCTACTGGGACTAGTCTTGTTGCAAACCTTTGCACTTTCTCTAATTTCTTGAGGTGCTTGACCAGGTGTAGATTCCAAACTGGTGCTGCATACTCCAATATGGGCCTGACGTAAATGGTGTACAGTCTTGAACGATTCCTTACTGAGGTATCGGAACGCTCTCCTTAGGTTTGCCAGACGCCCGTACGCTGCAGCAGTTATCTGATTGATGTGCGCCTCAGGAGATGTGCTCGGTATTTTACTCACCCCAAGATCTTTTTCCTTGAGTGAGGTTTGGAGTCTTTGGCCACCTAGACTATACTCTGTGGTATTCTTTGCTCTTCCCCAATCTTCATGACTTTGCATTTGGCAGGGTTAAATTCCAGGAGCCAGTTGCTGGACCAAGCTTGTAGCCTGTCCAGGTCGCTTTGTAGTCCTGCCTGATCCTCGACCGATTTGATTCTCCTCATTAACTTCACATCATTTGGAAACAATAACCCTTCTCAGTCTACCCTTTCTGTATGTCTTTCCTAACCAAAAACGCACGGCCCTGCTGCCCCCTGTGGAACCCCGCTTGTCCAGCGCCACTCTGATACCTCCTCAGTACCATGACTCTTTGTTGCTCCCTGTAGGTTTCTTGACCCCTTTGAGTCCCTTTTTTCCCCCCTTTTGTGTGCCGATCCTTGTTTTGCTTAACCTTTTGTAAAAGGCGTGCCGAAGCCTTCTTGCAGTCCAAAAAAATGAAAAGTCTATCCACCCCTCTCTCTCTTGTCTTCTTTCCAGCGGGTTTGGGATACAGGATTTTCTTGAAACCATGCTGGTTGTCGTATACGTTTGTTTCTTTGCGGTGCCCACCACTTCCTCCGATGTCTTCATATTTTGCATACAACCGTTATGAAATAGGTCTGTAGTTTAATGCCTCATGTCTGTCTTTTTTTTTTAAAAACCCGGGGTACTTTGCCATTTCCATACCCAGGTAAAAGCCCGTTTCAAGATGTGTTGAAGGTCTTTGTTAGTGGCACCAAAAAGGATCTCGCCCCTCTCTAGGACCCACGGAGAATGTTGTCTGGGCCCCCCACCTTTGAGGTATCAAGTTACATAGGGCTTTTACCCCCTCCTCGGGAAAGTGTACCTCATCCCCAAAATTGCTGGGGTACCTTCTATTTGAAATTTTTGGGGTCCTACTGTTTCCACTGTAAATACTTCTTTTAAATCTCTTGTGAGCTCCTCACAACCTCTTGGGCTTTCTTGTGAAATCCCCCCCCTTCCTTTCCCCGCCCGATTCCGGTCCCTTTATTTTTGTTTTCCTCCTGATGTGACTAACAACAGTTTTTGGGTCGACTTGACTTTCGATCTATATCATTTTTATATTTCGATGAGCTTCCCCTTTTTATTTTTGCAATTCGTTTTTTGGCTCTTTAGCGGGCTCTTATTTTCCCGGTCCTTTGTCTTTTACCTTTTTTAATTCTCTAGTGCACCAAGTTTTTTGTCTCCCCAACTTTTGGGTGAACCAGGGAATCATTTGGTTTCCCCTTTTTTCTGTTTCCCTTGGGAACAAACCCTCCTCTGCTCCTTGCATTTTTTTGCCAATGTCTATCATTCTTTTACTTGTTTTCCTGCAAGTTCTCTCTCCCCCCGAATGTCTTGCAGGAAGTTCCTCATGCCTGTGTAGTCTTCCCTTTTGTAGTTTGTTTTTTCCCATCCTATTCCAGCTACCCTCTCCACTTGTAGCTCAACTATGTAATCAAAGCACAGAGCCACATGATCACTAGCCTTTCATAAGTGATATTATGATGTCTGAACTACTCAATGTGAACACAAGGTCCAGTCTTGCTGGATCATCCTCACCTCTCTCTCTCTGGTACTGTCTCTAACATGTTGATGCATTACGTTTTCCGGTACCACATCCATCATCTCGGCTCTGCATGTTTCGGGACCCCCATTGGGCTCCAGGTTTTCCCAATCTCCTAGTGATTGAAATCACCCATAACTAGTAACTTTGCTCCCCCCATGTGAGCTCTTCTGGCCACCACAGCTAGTGTTTCGACCATTGCTCTGTTGTTTTCGTCGTATTCTTCTCTTGGCTTCTTGCAATCTGTGACAGGTTGAACATTACTGCAATTACCACCTTATGGCCCTCAGACAGGATTATTCCTACTAAGTAGTTCCTTTCACACATTCCATCCATTTCCTCAAATCCCCACTGGTTTTTAATGAATAGTGCAACTTCTCCTTCCCCTCTCCTGCCTCTATCTTTCCTGAGGATTTGATATCCGAGTGGAAAGATTGCATCTGTTATCATCCTGGTGAGTTTCGTTTCTGTGAGTGCTATTATGTCTGGGGATGTCACCTTGATTTTTTCATGCCACTCCTCACACTTATTTGATATTCCGTCTGGATTTGTATACCAATCCTTCAACTTCTTTTCTAAAACTGTGGTCTGGGGGTGCATTGGGATTGAGGAAGTGGGAGACCTGATAAGGTACTATGGGTGGTTGCTGTTCAGTTGCATTGGGATTGTCCTGGTTGGGGGGCTTCTGTAGGTGGTTGTGAGGAGGCCGTATTTGATCCTCCTGAGTCTGGGTTCTCCTGTCCATCTTCACCTCTTTTTCCTCCTTTCGTCCTTGTACCATCTCTTTCAATTTCTGCCTTTCTTCTCTTGTTCTGTCGCGATCGAGATACACCTTCTCTTATGCTGGCATGTCCCTCAGTCTTGCTTTCTCCTGCAGGATCCTGTTTCGAGTAGATTCTGCCTTGAAAGTCAGTTTGACTGGCCGGGTTCTTGTTCTTGCAAAATCCCCCCTATTCTCCGAAAATTTCCCAGCTGGGTCATGTCATCTTCTATTGCTTTTATGATGCTTTCGATCACATATTTTTCCCCTTGTCTTCTTGCTCCATGAGTTTCCCCTTCAACTTCCTGGAGCCCATAAACAAAGACTGACTTCTCCCTTTCATTCTCCCACTGTATATCCCTATGTATCCCCTGATTCAATTTGGTTGCCTCCATTGCAGCTTTCCTTTCTTCAGTTTGTTTGTTATCTGTTGTCCTTGGGTCCAGTGGCCTGTCATTTTCCCTTCTCAGCTTTCCCTAGGCTCTATTGTGGTCTGTTAGGGCCTCCACATATAGCTTAGCTCTTTCATTTTCTACAGTCCCCACGATTGCTCCTGATGTGATTCTCTCTTTATCTCGGGCTCCGCGATGGTCTGATTGGGCCACTGTATACATTTTCCCTTCATACCCTACAGCCCCCTTGCTTGTGACTGAGGTAACAGCCCCTGATGTCATTCCCAAATTGTTCTTTAGTTCTTTATGTGTGGTGTGTGTGTGTGTGTGTGTGTGTGTGTGTGTGTGTGTGTGTGTGTGTGTGTGTGTGTGTGTGTGTGTGTGTGTGTGTCGTAATACAACTTGTCTTTGATGTTCTCATGATCGAGACAGTGAGGGTCATCTTTTTCTGACCTGACATTGTCAGAAGCTGAGTGTAAGGTGGCGAGTCTGTCAGGAGATGGCAGTGTTAGATGGTGAGAGGTGTCAGGTGCTGAGTGTCAAGTGCTGAGGCGTAAGGTGGTGTGTGTCAGGATATGACAGTGTCAGGTGGTGA
>NC_069417.1:60681377-60706098 GCF_026875155.1 Cherax quadricarinatus | reverse complement strand
ACATGGCTGCCAGGCACCACACACACGGCCCGGGCACAACAACACACACACACACACACGGCCCAGGCAACACACACACACACGGATGCCACACACACAACCACAGGCTCCCGGGCAACACCACCACAACGGCTCCCAGGCAACACCCCACAAACACACACACACACATGGCGATGCCACACACACACCACACGGCTGCCGGGCCACAACACACAGGCTCCCGGTAAACATGCCCCAGCACACACACACGGCTGCCAGGCACACACACCACACGGCTGCCAGGCACACACACACACACACATGGCTGCCAGGCACACACACACATGGCTGCAGGCACACACACACCATACTCACACATGGCTGCCAGGCACACACACACACACACACACATGGCTGCAGGCACACACACACACACACATGGCTGCAGGCCCCACACACACACACACACACACATGGCTGCCAGGCAACACACACACAAAATGGCTGCAGGCACACACACACACCACACACACATGGCTGCCAGGCACAACACAAACAACACATGGCTGCCAGGCACACACACACACACAACACACACACACACACACACACACACACACACACACCACACACTCGGCAGAGCAAGTTACTGGTAATGGGCGATTTCAACCACAGGGAGATCGACTGGGAAAACCTGGAGCCACATGGGGGTCCCGAAACATGGAGAGCCAAGATGATGGATGTGGTACTTGAAAACCTCATGCATCAACATGTCAGGACACAACCAAAAGAGAGAGGGGAGGATGAGCCAGCAAGACTGGATCTTGTGTTCACCCTGAGCAGTTCAGACATTGAGGACATCACTTACGAGAGGCCCCTTGGAGCTAGCGATCACGTGGTTCTGAGTTTTGATTATATAGTAGAGTTACAAGTGGAGAAGGTAACGGGAACTGAAGGGGACAGGCCAAACTATAAAAGGGGGGGGGGACTACACAGGTAGAGAAACTTCCTGCAGGAGGTTCAGTTGGGACAGAGAAATGGTAGGAAAATCAGTAAACGAGATGATGGAATATGTGGCAACAAAGTGCAAGGAGGCAGAGGAAAGGTTTGTTCCCAAGGGAAACAGAAATAGGAAGACCAAAACGAGTCCTTGGTTTACCCGAAGGTGTAGGGAGGCAAAAACTAAGTGCAACAGAGAATGGAAAAGGTACAGGAGGCATAGGACCCAGGAAAACAAGGAGATTAGTAGAAGAGCCAGAAACGAGTATGCACAGATAAGGAGGGAGGCCCAGCGACAGTATGAAAACGACATAGCATCGAAAGTCAAATCTGACCCGAAACTGCTGTATAGCCACATTAGGAGGAAGACAACAGTCAAGGACCAGGTGATAAGGCTGAGGAAAGAAGGTGGAGAACTCACAAGAAACGATCAAAAGGTATGTGAGGAGCTCAACACGAGATTTAAGGAAGTATTTACAGTAGAGACAGGAAGGACTCTGGGAGGACAGACCAGATGGGGACACCAGCAAGGAATACACCAAGTGTTGGACGACATACATACAGATGAGGAGGAGGTGAAGAAACTGCTAAGGGACATCGATACCTCAAAGGCAATGGGACTGGACAACATCTCCCCGTGGGTCCTTAGAGAGGGAGCAGATATGTTGTGCGTGCCACTTACCACAATCTTCAACACGTCCCTGGAAACTGGGCAACTACCTGAGGTATGGAAGACGGCAAATGTAGTTCCCATTTTTAAAAAAGGAGACAGAAAAGAGGCACTAAACTATAGACCTGTGTCATTGACGTGTATAGTATGCAAAATTATGGAGAAGATTATCAGGAGGAGAGTGGTGGAGCACCTGGAACGGAACAAGAGTATAAATGCCAACCAGCACGGATTCACAGAAGGCAAATCCTGTGTCACAAACCTTCTGGAGTTTTATGATAAAATAACAGAAGTAAGACACGAGAGAGAGGGGTGGGTTGATTGCATCTTCTTGGACTGCAAGAAGGCCTTTGACACAGTTCCTCACAAGAGATTAGTGCAGAAGCTAGAGCATCAGGCACATATAACAGGAAGGGCACTGCAATGGATCAGAGAATACCTGACAGGGAGGCAACAACGAGTCATGGTACGTAATTATGTATCACAGTGGGACCTGTGACGAGTGGGGTCCCACAGGGTCGGTCCTAGGACCAGTGCTATTTTTGGTATATGTGAACGACATGATGGAAGGGTTTAGACTCAGAAGTGTCCCTGTTTGCAGATGATGTGAAGTTAACGAGGAGAATTAAATCTGATGAGGACCAGGCAGGACTTCAAAGAGACCTGGACAGACTGGACACCTGGTCCAGCAAATGGCTTCTCGAATTTAATCCTGCCAAATGCAAAGTCATGAAGATAGGGGAAGGGCACAGAAGACCACAGACAGAGTATAGGCTAGGTGGCCAAAGACTGCAAACCTCACTCAAGGAGAAAGATCTTGGGGTGAGTATAACACCGAGCATGTCTCCGGAAGCACACATCAATCAGATAACTGCTGCAGCATATGGGCGTCTGGCAAACCTGAGAACAGCATTCCGATACCTTAGTAAGGAATCGTTCAAGACACTGTACACCGTGTATGTCAGGCCCATACTGGAGTATGCAGCACCTGTTTGGAACCCGCACTTGATAAAGCACGTCAAGAAACTAGAGAAAGTACAAAGGTTTGCCACAAGGTTAGTTCCAGAGCTAAGGGGAATGTCCTATGAAGAAAGATTAAGGGAAATCGGCCTGACGACACTGGAGGACAGGAGGGTCAGGGGAGACATGATAACGACATATAAAATACTGCGTGGAATAGAGGTGGACAAAGACAGGATGTTCCAGGGAGGGGACACAGAAACAAGAGGCCACAATTGGAAGTTGAAGACACAAATGAGTCAGAGAGATATTAGGAAGTATTTCTTCAGTCATAGAGTTGTAAGGCAGTGGAATAGCCTAGAAAATGACGTAGTGGAGGCAGGAACCATACACAGTTTTAAGACGAGGTTTGATAAAGCTCATGGAGCAGGGAGAGAGAGGGCCCAGTAGCAACCGGTGAAGAGGCGGGGCCAGGAGCTAAGACTCGACCCCTGCAACCACAAATAGGTGAGTACACACACACACATGGCTGCCAGGCACACACACACACGGCTGCCAATTTAACTTCAGGAAGCAATAGTTTTTTTTTTTTTTTTTTTTTTGGCTAGAGCAAATACCAAGCACATGCGGCCACTCAGGGTAGGCCTATGCGGTACCTGTGTGGCATCCACACGAGAGAGCGTCTACAGATAATCCACAAAAGTGCAGAAATTTGCATTCATACTCTGGTAAAGCTGCTAGTTGGACAAAGGATGGACTGTAGAGTACGGGAAAATTATGGAACTACTAAACAATTTATACACTAAATCACACAATGTATACGGAAGTTTAAAACACTGAAGAAGATAAAAACCGATGATATATTAACACTCGCAGACATCATTGAAGGCTCTTGGCTCATATAATGACTCCAACAACATGCTCATTGGAGAAGCCAGGTATAGATACTCAAAAATTAGGGACAAAGGAATTAATGTACAATTGCTATGGATCCCATCACACATTGGATTACTCCTTCATGATAAAGTTGATATGTTAGCCAAGAAGAGTACCCAGAAGGAGAATGTTGAATATAACTTTGGTATAACTGTGTCTAGCATTAGAATAATATTAGGAGAGAAGTAAATAATGAAAATGATTGTTATAGGAATGCAGTTAGAAGCCTGAGTAGATCTATAACCCACTATGATAACATGAACGTAGATAAGTATGTTTATGGAGCAACGTGCAATGTGAACAGATGACTGATGTTGTAGTGGCCAGGCTTAGGCTTGGTTACAAGTACTGACTGATGTTGTAGTGGCCAGGCTTAGGCTTGGTTACAAGTACTGACTGATGTTGTAGTGGCCAGGCTTAGGCTTGGTTACAAGTACTGACTGATGTTGTAGTGGCCAGGCTTAGGCTTGGTTACAAGTACTGACTGATGTTGTAGTGGCCAGGCTTAGGCTTGGTTACAAGTACTGACTGATGTTGTAGTGGCCAGGCTTAGGCTTGGTTACAAGTATGACTGATGTTGTAGTGGCCAGGCTTAGGCTTGGTTACAAGTACTGACTGATGTTGTAGTGGCCAGGCTTAGGCTTGGTTACAAGTACTGACTGATGTTGTAGGGGCCCAGGCTTAGGCTTGGTTACAAGTACTGACTGATGTTGTAGTGGCCAGGCTTAGGCTTGGTTACAAGTACTGACTGATGTTGTAGTGGCCAGGCTTAGGCTTGGTTACAAGTACTGACTGATGTTGTAGTGGCCAGGCTTAGGCTTGGTTACAAGTACTGACTGATGTTGTAGTGGCCAGGCTTAAGCTTGGTTTACAAGTACTGACTGATGTAGTGGCCAGGCTTAGGCTTGGTTACAAGTACTTCTGGCAGTTTGGGAGACACACAGATGATGATCAAACTAAATGTAAATTATGTGATCAGGCATATGGTCACTGTCTTGAACACTATGTGCTTAATTGTCCACTTATTGAGGAATACAGAGACAGTACAATAACCTATGTGATAAGTCAAGATATCTTATTAATGAAAGTAAGATACCAGATATACTAAGCAAATTTCCTAAATTTGCTTGTAACAGATAAGTGAACTATAGATATGTAGATATAAATCCATATGTATTCCTGTTAACCCTTTGGGGCCTAGTTCCTAGGCCTTTTGTGTATCCATATGCTCTGGTGCTACCGTCCACAGGATGGATATAGGGTGCACAATAACCTAGCAACTTCGGTGGCAAAATTTAATCGCAGACAATAAATTAGAACATTCATATCAAGTTACATGTTCATGTTTCCACCACAAAAATCAGAGGGTAACTTATAATATATTTATTTCCTAAAACTTTATCGGCAAACACCCCATTCACAATACAAAAGATAAGATAAGATAAGATTTCGTTCGGATTTTTAACCCCGGAGGGTTAGCCACCCAGGATAACCCAAGAAAGTCAGTGCGTCATCGAGGACTGTCTAACTTATTTCCATTGGGGTCCTTAATCTTGTCCCCCAGGATGCGACCCACACCAGTCCACTAACACCCAGGTACCTATTTGCTGCTAGGTGAACAGGACAACAGTTAGTTTAATATGTTTATTATGCACCCCATACCCATCCTGTGGGCGGTAGTCAAAAGATTACAGAGGTACATAATTGGTCCAGGGACTGGACTCCAAAGTTTTGATAGCTGAGCAAGTTACAGAGGTAATGAACTCACAATTTACAAAGGTAATGAACTCACAATTTACAAAGGTAATGAACTCACAATTTACAAACGTAATGAACTCCTGGTAAGTCTGGTCACAATCATGACAAGTTACAAAGGTATTTACAGATTACAGAGGTACGTAATGGGTCCAGGGACTGGGCCCCCAAAGTTTTGATAGCTGAACTAGGTACAAAGGTAATGAGCTCACAAGTTACAAAGGTAATGAATTCTGTAGAATGGTTACTTACGTTTATACTTTGGCTACAATCATGAACAAATTATAGAGTAATGAGCAATTTACACTTCCACACCCGGTCACAACTGTAATGAGTTATTGGTGCAAATATTGATTGTTGAGTCACACACACCACACACACACACACACACACACACACACACACACACACACACACACACACACACACACACACACTTTAGTTTAATATCTTTATGCACCCCATACCCATCCTGTGGGCGGAAACGTGTCGAAATGTTTCCACCCGCCGGGAATCGAACCCGGGCTCTCCGTGTGTGAAGCGGGAGCTTTAGCCACCAGGCCACCGGGACACCGGGCCACCGAAACCTTACGATCTATAATCAAGGCCAAAGAATTAAAATATTAGGAACAATTAGTGGCACATCACTTAGAACGAACCTACAAGAATCAGTTAAGGCAGCCAGGCTATCTAATTATCACCCAGGGAACGCTGGATATATTTAGCTATAGCAAAAACTTCCACTAGCAGCCAGCCATCACTGCAGGTGAACAAGGTAAACTAGCGCCCATAAATACAGTTACAGTTAGGTGGCCCGGTGGCCTGGTGGCTAAAGCTCCCGCTTCACACACGGAGGGCCCGGGTTCGATTCCCGGCGGGTGGATACATTCGACATGTTTCCTTACACCTGTTGTCCTGTTCACCTAGCAGCAAATAGGTACCTGGTTGTTAGTCGACTGGTGTGGGTCGCATCCTGGGGGACAAGATTAAGGACCCCAATGGAAATAAGTTAGACAGTCCTCGATGACGCACTGACTTTCTTGGGTTATCCTGGGTGGCTAACCCTCCGGGGTTAAAAATCCGAACGAAATCTTATCTTATCTTATCTATTATCATACATAGCAACATATACGTAGATTACCCAGGATAATCCAAATAAGTCAGTGATTTATTTCCATTGGGATCCTTGTTATAACTTATTATTTAATTATTAAGTAATTCAAGTCTGTGAAGACCAATTACAATAAAAGCAAATACTATACTAGGAATAAAGTCAACTGAATTATTTACATTAATATTAAAGAGAGGATCAGGTCATAATAATAGGTACATGTATGGTAGGTATACAAGCAATTACTTCTCCCTTTCTATAGCTGCATTCATTAGTTATATCTTGGCTGTCTTCTGGTTCATGCTGTGACAGGCTTTAACATGTGCAGGCAGTCCGTTCCATTCCTTTATTGCTGTAAAATAAAATGTGGCCCGTTGCCTGGTGGCAAAAGCTCTCGCTTCACACTGTGAGTGTCCGAGTTTGATTCCCGGGGACGGTAGAAACATTGGGCGTGTTTCCTTACACTGGTTGTCTATGTTCACCCATCAGTATAAAATAGGTACCTGGGTGTTAGTCGACTGGTGTGGGTCGCATCCTGGGACAAAATTGACCTAATTTGCCCGAAATGTTCTGCATAACAAGCTGCTTTCTATATAGTAGTATGTCACTGATGTCAATTAGACCTGTATACCTTGTACATGTACTTGTAGAAATAAGAACATAAAAAAGATGGAACACTGCAGCAGGACTAGTGGCCCATGCGAGGCAGGTCCAAGTCATCTACCGGCTTATGCCACTGACCCAACTTAGTCAAGTCCAGGTCACTTAAGGAAGGAGCACGGCATCAGACCTACTAGCATAAGCTAGTCAGGTCCAACTCACCCACTCATGTATTTATCTAACCTATTTTTAAAACTGCACAATGTTTTAGCTTCAGTGACGGTACTCAGGAGTTTGTTCCACTCATCCACAACTCTCTTACCAAACCAATGCTTTCCTGTATCCTTCCTGAATCTGATTTTTTCCAACTTGAAACCATTGCTGTGAGTCTTGTCTTGGCTAGATGTATTTAGTACGCTATTTACATCCCCTTTATTTATTCCTGTCTTCCATTTATACACCTCGATCATATCCCCCCTAATTCTACGCCTTTCTAGAGAGTGCAGATTCGGGGCCCTCAGTCTATCCTCATAGGGAAGATTTCTGATACATGGGATCAACTTTGTCATCCTCCTCTGTATGTTTTCCAGAGCATTTATATCCATTCTGTAATACGGTGACCAGAACTGTGCAGCATAATCTAAACAAGGCCTAACCAAGGATATATAGAGTTGAAGTACAACCTGAGGACTTCTATTATTTATGTTTCTTGATAAGAAGCCAGGAATTTTGTTCGCTTTATTGCGAACACTTATGCACTGTTGTCTTGGTTTCATATTACTGCCAACTCCTAAATCCTTTTCCCAATCAGTAATATTAAGATCTACATTATTTAGTTTATATGTAGCATGGTTATTTTCCTGTCCAACATTTAAAACTTTGCATTAGTAATAATAAAGATATTATTATTACCTGACCACCAACTGTGGGTATTACAAAGTTGTGCTCCCTTCCCCTAGTACTATACTTGCTTTGGTTCCCGGACTTGACAAAACTAACAAGATATTCTGGACACTGAGTTACATTCATACCTGACAATGAGCAACTCTCACGGGTCACACAGAGTGATCCCAATGAACAAGATAACTTACAGAGACGGCCGACATTTAACAGTGTGAAGTAAAGTACAAGAAAGCTCACACACACAAAAAAAAGAAAATCACTGGCAGAATACATAGCCGATTAGGAGAGCCGAGAACTGATTGCCTTTAGGCACTACCACATACCAGACCTCACCTCACCTTGCTCCTCTGTTCTCCCATACCAGTCCTGCCAGGTATCAGTTAGTATCTAGAGTTCTTTCTATCACATTGAATATAGTATTTCCTATGTAAAAGTAACTCCAGCTATGCTGGAAGGAAACCTTTAAAGCTATCGTCGATACTGAACCCACAGTGGAATGCTTTATCATCATGGCTACTGCAGCATGGGCTTACTTGCGTAAACCCATACTGCAACCATCCTGCACCATGGGTGTGTGAAGTAAGCATAGCTCTTGCTCCAACCTTGTAGAATGTCACGTAGCTCAGGGTAGTTATACAATGAAATACACGAAACTAAAGAAAAAAGGGTACATAGAAGGAGGGTAGTGACGGCGGTGGCTGGACAAACCGCTTCCTCAAGGTTCCAGCTTCACTCTCCTCTTAACCACTGGCAAAGCTTGTCCCGGTAGTGCGTGCACACGTGCACACCTGCACGTACTGAACATCAGAAGCTCAGCATTTAAATAATAAGAATCTTTCAGGAACCTCTGAGATTTATTCAGGTTAAAACAAGAGTATTCCGGAAGACTGGTACTGAAGTATGAATCACAAGCGAAGAATCATCTCACAAGCTTGATAGTAACCAATATGCTAGTCCATTACTCTTGAGACAGAGACCGTAGTAATTATGACAAACTTTAAAACCTTATTGTAGCAAATATTATATTATAACCATTGTAATCTTGTTCAATTAAAACTGTCTCACAGGATGAGCACAGAGTGCACAACAAACCAGCAGCGCAGGCGACAGAAATAAAATTGCAAACAGAACGCCAAACAAACAAAAAATAAGGTCAACCTGAGCAAGTGGAAGACACAAGGAGAACGTGTACGATACAGTGGTAGAAACTACGCCTTATTTAAAGTTGTTAATGTGCGTGTTGGGGGACAATCATCTGAATCAGACCTAGCTCATATGATGACCTGATCAATGGGTCATTAAGGCCATTTTACAAACTGGTATCAATGCTTGAATGGTTGTGTCCTTGATCCAAGGTCACAGATTCAGTATGAGGACCAACACTGGGCTGTGTATCACTTCCGTGTCGCCAGTACCAAGCAAAGTATTAGGAGTCCATTACATAGAAAATTATTAAGTAGTTAAGAGACCAAAACTACGCAGGGTAACGACAACAACTGTAGTTCTCAGGCCCAGGAAAAGTCTTACGTCAAAATAATCAAGGAGCACACGGGACAGAACGTTAACCCTTCAAGTGAAAATAAAATAATAATAATAATAATAATAATAAAAAAAATAATAATAATATACACGGCAGAGAGAGAGAGACTAATAAGAGGGTCGAGGTCAGAGGAAGACAAGTGGAGTCGTAGCCAGGTGAAGGTCTCAGTACAAAGTCAGAAGAATATTGTAGAATAAGTTAGAATAAGGTCATCAAGTGGATTTAGTTTAGTTGTGCCGCCTGAGCAGCTAGTTTACTGTGCACCCCATGTTTACTGTGCATCCCCATGTTTACTGTGCACCCCATGTTTACTATGCATCCCCATGTTTACTGTGCACCCCATGTTTACTGTGCATCCCCATGTTTACTGTGCACCCCCATGTTTACTGTGCATCCCCATGTTTACTGTGCATCCCCAGGTTTACTGTGCATCCCCATGTTTACTATGCATCCCCATGTTTACTGTGCACCCCATGTTTACTATGCATCCCCATGTTTACTGTGCACCCCATGTTTACTATGCATGCCCATGTTTACTGTGCACCCCCATGTTTACTATGCATCCCCATGTTTACTGTGCACCCCATGTTTACTGTGCATCCCCATGTTTACTGTGCACCCCATGTTTACTGTGCATCCCCATGTTTACTGTGCATCCCCAGGTTTACTGTGCATCCCCATGTTTACTATGCATCCCCATGTTTACTGTGCATCCTCATGTTTACTGTACATCCCCAGGTTTACTGTGCACCCCATGTTTACTGTGCATCCCCATGTTTACTGTGCACCCCCATGTTTACTGTGCATCCCCAGGTTTACTGTACATCCCCAGATTTACTATGCATCCCCATGTTTACTGTGCATCCTCATGTTTACTGTGCATCCCCAGGTTTACTGTGCACCCCCATGTTTACTGTGCCTCCCCATGTTTACTGTGCATCCCCATGTTTACTGTGCATCCCCATGTTTACTGTGCATCCTCATGTTTACTGTGCATCCCCATGTTTACTGTGCATCCTCATGTTTACTGTGCATCCCCATGTTTACTGTGCATCCCCAGGTTTACTGTGCATCCCCATGTTTACTATGCATCCCCATGTTTACTGTGCATCCCCATGTTTACTGTGCATCCTCATGTTTACTGTGCATCCCCAGGTTTACTGTGCACCCCCATGTTTACTGTGCATCCCCATGTTTACTGTGCATCCCCATGTTTACTGTGCACCCTCATGTTTACTGTGCATCCCCAGGTTTACTGTGCACCCCCATGTTTACTGTGCATCCCCATGTTTACTGTGCATCCCCATGTTTACTGTGCATCCCCATGTTTACTGTGCATCCTCATGTTTACTGTGCATCCCCATGTTTACTGTGCATCCCCATGTTTACTGTGCACCCCCATGTTTACTGTGCACCCCCATGTTTACTGTGCACCCCATGTTTACTATGCATCCCCATGTTTACTGTGCATCCCCAGGTTTACTGTGCATCCCCATGTTTACTGTGCATCCCCATGTTTACTGTGCATCCCCATGTTTACTGTGCATCCCCATGTTTACTGTGCACCCCCATGTTTACTGTGCATCCCCATGTTTACTGTGCATCCCCATGTTTACTGTGCATCCTCATGTTTACTGTGCATCCCCAGGTTTACTGTGCACCCCCATGTTTACTGTGCACCCCCATGTTTACTGTGCATCCCCATGTTTACTGTGCATCCCCATGTTTACTGTGCACCCCCATGTTTACTGTGCATCCCCATGTTTACTGCGCATCCCCATGTTTACTGTGCATCCCCATGTTTACTGCGCATCCCCATGTTTACTGTGCATCCCCATGTTTACTGTGCACCCCCATGTTTACTGTGCACCCCCATGTTTACTGTGCACTCCATGTTTACTATGCATCCCCATGTTTACTGTGCATCCCCAGGTTTACTGTGCATCCCCATGTTTACTGTGCATCCCATGTTTACTGTGCATCCCCATGTTTACTGTGCATCCCCATGTTTACTGTGCACCCCCATGTTTACTGTGCATCCCCATGTTTACTGTGCATCCCCATGTTTACTGTGCATCCTCATGTTTACTGTGCATCCCCAGGTTTACTGTGCACCCCCATGTTTACTGTGCACCCCCATGTTTACTGTGCATCCCCATGTTTACTGTGCATCCCCATGTTTACTGTGCACCCCCATGTTTACTGTGCATCCCCATGTTTACTGCGCATCCCCATGTTTACTGTGCATCCCCATGTTTACTGCGCATCCCCATGTTTACTGTGCATCCCCATGTTTACTGTGCATCCCATGTTTACTGTGCATCTCCATGTTTACTGTGCACCCCCATGTTTACTGTGCATCCCCATGTTTACTGTGCATCCCCAGGTTTACTGTGCATCCCCATGTTTACTGTGCATCCCCATGTTTACTGTGCATCCCCATGTTTACTGTGCATCCCCATGTTTACTGTGCATCCCCATGTTTACTGTGCATCCCCATGTTTACTGTTGGCATCCCCATGTTTACTGTGCATCCCCAGGTTTACTGTGCATCCCCAGGTTTACTGTGCATCTCAATGTTTATTGTGCATCCCCATGTTTACTGTGCATCCCATGTTTACTGTGCATCCCCATGTTTACTGTGCACCCCCATGTTTACTGTGCACCCCCATGTTTACTGTGCATCCCCATGTTTACTGTGTACCCCAATGTTTACTGTGCCTCCCCATGTTTACTGTGCACCCCCATGTTTACTGTGCATCCCCATGTTTACTGTGCATCCCCATGTTTACTGTGCATCCCTATGTTTACTGTGCATCCCCAGGTTTACTGTGCATCCCCATGTTTACTGTGCATCGCCAGGTTTACTGTGCATCCCCATGTTTACTGTGCATCCCCAGGTTTACTGTTCATCCCCATGTTTACTGTGCATCCCCATGTTTACTGTACATCCCCATGTTTACTGTGCAACCCCAGGTTTACTGTGCATCCCCATGTTTACTGTGCATCCCCATGTTTACTGTGCATCCCCATGTTTACTGTGAATCCCCATATTTATTGTGCATCCCCATGTTTACTGTGCATCCCCATGTTTACTGTGCATCCCCATGTTTACTGTGCACCCCCATGTTTACTGTGCATCCCCAGGTTTACTGTGCATGCCCAGGTTTGCTGTGCATCCCCATGTTTACTGTGCATCCCCATGTTTACTGTACATCCCCATGTTTACTGTGCAACCCCAGGTTTACTGTGCATCCCCATGTTTACTGTGCATCCCCATGTTTACTGTGCATCCCCATGTTTACTGTGAATCCCCATATTTACTGTGCATCCCCATGTTTACTGTGCATCCCCATGTTTACTGTGCATCCCCATGTTTACTGTGCACCCCCATGTTTACTGTGCATCCCCAGGTTTACTGTGCATGCCCAGGTTTGCTGTGCATCCCCATGTTTACTGTGCCTCCCCATGTTTACTGTGCATCCCCATGTTTACTGTGCATCCCCATGTTTACTGTGCATCCCCATGTTTACTGTGCATCCCCATGTTTACTGTGCATCCCCATGTTTACTGTGCATCCCCATGTTTACTGTGCATCCCCATGTTTACTGTGCACCCCCATGTTTACTGTGCATCCCCATGTTTACTGTGCACCCCCATGTTTACTGTGCATCCCCATGTTTACTGTGCATCCCCATGTTTACTGTGCATCCTCATGTTTACTGTGCATCCCCAGGTTTACTGTGCACCCCCATGTTTACTGTGCACCCCCATGTTTACTGTGCATCCCCATGTTTACTGTGCATCCCCATGTTTACTGTGCACCCCCATGTTTACTGTGCATCCCCATGTTTACTGCGCATCCCCATGTTTACTGTGCATCCCCATGTTTACTGCGCATCCCCATGTTTACTGTGCATCCCCATGTTTACTGTGCATCCCCATGTTTACTGTGCATCTCCATGTTTACTGTGCACCCCCATGTTTACTGTGCATCCCCATGTTTACTGTGCATCCCCAGGTTTACTGTGCATCCCCATGTTTACTGTGCATCCCCATGTTTACTGTGCATCCCCATGTTTACTGTGCATCCCCATGTTTACTGTGCATCCCCATGTTTACTGTGCATCCCCATGTTTACTGTGCATCCCCATGTTTACTGTGCATCCCCAGGTTTACTGTGCATCCCCAGGTTTACTGTGCATCTCAATGTTTATTGTGCATCCCCATGTTTACTGTGCATCCCCATGTTTACTGTGCATCCCCATGTTTACTGTGCACCCCCATGTTTACTGTGCACCCCCATGTTTACTGTGCATCCCCATGTTTACTGTGTACCCCAATGTTTACTGTGCCTCCCCATGTTTACTGTGCACCCCCATGTTTACTGTGCATCCCCATGTTTACTGTGCATCCCCATGTTTACTGTGCATCCCTATGTTTACTGTGCATCCCCAGGTTTACTGTGCATCCCCATGTTTACTGTGCATCGCCAGGTTTACTGTGCATCCCCATGTTTACTGTGCATCCCCAGGTTTACTGTTCATCCCCATGTTTACTGTGCATCCCATGTTTACTGTACATCCCCATGTTTACTGTGCAACCCCAGGTTTACTGTGCATCCCCATGTTTACTGTGCATCCCCATGTTTACTGTGCATCCCCATGTTTACTGTGAATCCCCATATTTATTGTGCATCCCCATGTTTACTGTGCATCCCCATGTTTACTGTGCATCCCATGTTTTACTGTGCACCCCCATGTTTACTGTGCATCCCCAGGTTTACTGTGCATGCCCAGGTTTGCTGTGCATCCCCATGTTTACTGTGCATCCCCATGTTTACTGTACATCCCCATGTTTACTGTGCAACCCCAGGTTTACTGTGCATCCCCATGTTTACTGTGCATCCCCATGTTTACTGTGCATCCCCATGTTTACTGTGAATCCCCATATTTACTGTGCATCCCCATGTTTACTGTGCATCCCCATGTTTACTGTGCATCCCCATGTTTACTGTGCACCCCCATGTTTACTGTGCATCCCCAGGTTTACTGTGCATGCCCAGGTTTGCTGTGCATCCCCATGTTTACTGTGCCTCCCCATGTTTACTGTGCATCCCCATGTTTACTGTGCATCCCCATGTTTACTGTGCATCCCCATGTTTACTGTGCATCCCCATGTTTACTGTGCATCCCCATGTTTACTGTGCATCCCCATGTTTACTGTGCATCCCCATGTTTACTGTGCACCCCCATGTTTACTGTGCATCCCCATGTTTTCTGTGCATCCCCATGTTTACTGTGCCTCCCCATGTTTACTGTGTGTCATGTGGGTTTTCGATAACGTGGATGGGGTAAGAATACTCACGTAGTCTGGTAGTACGTATAATATAACAGAAAGTATGGGGAAGCACCAACAGCCGACCTGTCTCTCTCTGCTGGCTAACTACGACTGACTCACAGTGCCTATGGGCGAGTGGGTGTTTGAAATCCTGCTATGGTCAGCAGCAATGTGAATACAGTCAATGATTCACACAGACGGTTGGTAGTGAGTCATCTACTGGTACACTGGTTACTGGTAACTGGTTGCTAGGAACTGGTACTACTACTCAGATGTGCACCCCCATGTTTACTGTGCATCCTCATGTTTACTGTGCATCCCCATGTTTACTGTGCATCCCCATGTTTACTGTGCATCCCCATGTTTACTGTGCCTCCCCATGTTTACTGTGCACCCCCATGTTTACTGTGCATCCCCATATTTACTGTGCACACCCATGTTTACTGTGCATCCCCATGTTTACTGTGCACCCCCATGTTTACTGTGCATCCCCATGTTTACTGTGCATCCCCATGTTTACTGTGCCTCCCCATGTTTACTGTGCATCCCCATGTTTACTGTGCATCCCCATGTTTACTGTGCAACCCCCATGTTTACTGTGCATCCCCATGTTTACTGTGCATCCCCATGTTTACTGTGCCTCCCCATGTTTACTGTGCATCCCCAGGTTTACTGTGCATCCCCATGTTTACTGTGCACCCCATGTTTACTGTGCATCCCCATGTTTACTGTGCATCCCCATGTTTACTGTGCATCCCCATGTTTACTGTGCATCACCATGTTTACTGTGCCTCCCCATGTTTACTGTGCAACCCCCATGTTTACTGTGCATCTCCATGTTTACTGTGCATCCCCATGTTTACTGTGCATCCCCATGTTTACTGTGCATCCCTATGTTTACTGTGCCTCCCCATGTTTACTGTGCACCCCCATGTTTACTGTGCATCCCCATGTTTACTGTGCACCCCCATGTTTACTGTGCATCCCCATGTTTACTGTGTATCCCCATGTTTACTGTGCATCCCCATGTTTTCTGTGCATCCCCATGTTTACTGTGCATCCCCATGTTTACTGTGCATCCCCATGTTTACTGTGCATCCCCAGGTTTACTGTGCATCCCCATGTTTACTGTGCATCCCCATGTTTACTGTGCATCCCCATGTTTACTGTGCATCCCCATGTTTACTGTGCATCCCCATGTTTACTGCGCATCCCCATGTTTACTGTGCACCCCCATGTTTAATGTGCATTCCCATGTTTACTGTGCATCCCCATGTTTACTGTGCATCCCCATGTTTACTGTGCACCCCCATGTTTACTGTGCATCCCCATGTTTACTGTGCATCCCCATGTTTACTGTGCATCCCCATGTTTACTGTGCATCCCCATGTTTACTGTGCATCCCCATGTTTACTGTACACCCCCATGTTTACTGTGCACCCCCATGTTTACTGTGCATCCCCATGTTTACTGTGCATCCCCATGTTTACTGTGCATCCCCATGTTTACTGTGATTCCCCATGTTTACTGTGCATCCCCATTTTTACTGTGCATTCCCATCTTTACTGTGCCTCCCCATGTTTACTGTGCATTCCCATCTTTACTGTGCATCCCCATGTTTATTGTGCCTCGCCATGTTTACTGTGCATTCCCATCTTTACTGTGCATTCTCATGTTTACTGTGCCTCCCCATGTTTACTGTGCACCCCCATGTTTACTGTGCATCCCCATGTTTACTGTGCATTCCCATCTTTACTGTGCACCCCCATGTTTACTGTGCATCTCCATGTTTACTGTGCATCCCCATGTTTACTGTGCATCCCCATGTTTACTGTGCACCCCAATGTTTACTGTGCATCCCCATGTTTACTGTGCACCCCCATGTTTACTGTGTACCCCCATGTTTACTGTGCATCCCAATGTTTACTGTGCACCTCCATGTTTACTGTGCACCCCCAGGTTTACTGTGCACCTCCAGGTTTACTCTGCACCTCCATGTTTACTGTGCATCCCCATGTTTTACTGTGCACCCCATGTTTACTGTGCATCTCCATGTTTACTGTGCACCTCCATGTTTACTGTGCACCTCCATGTTTACTGTGCACCCCATGTTTACTGTGCACCTCCAAGTTTACTGTGCACCTTCATGTCTACTGTGCACCCCCATGTTTACTGTGCACCCCATGTTTACTGTGCATCCCCATGTTTACTGTGCACCTCTATGTCTAATGTGTACCTCCATGTTTACTGTGCACCTCCATGTTTACTGTGCACCTCCATGTTTACTGTGCACCTCCATGTTTACTGTGCATCTCCAAGTTTAGTTTACTGTGCACCTCCAAGTTTACTGTGCACCTCCATGTTTACTGTGCACCTCCATGTTTACTGTGCACCCCAAGTTTACTGTGCATCCCATGTTTACTGTGCACCCCAAGTTTACTGTGCACCCCCATGTTTACTGTGCCCCCAAAGTTTATTGTGCACCCCATGTTTACTGTGGACCCCAACTTTACTGTGCACCCCCATATCTACTGTGCACCCCCCATGTTTACTGTGCATCCTAATGTTTACTGTGCACCCCCATGTTTACTGTGCACCCCATATTTACTGGGCACCCCAAGTTTACTGTGCACCATGTTTACTGTGAACCCCCATGTTTTCTGTGCGCCCCCATGTTTACTGTGCACCCCCATGTTTACTGTGCACCCCATGTTTACTGTGCACCAAATGTTTATTGTGCACCCCCATGTTTACTGTGCACCTCCATGTTTACTGTGCACCCCCATGTTTACTGTGCATCCCCATGTTTACTGTGCACCCCATGTTTATTATGCACTCCAGGTGTTTATTGTGCACCCTATGTTTACTGTGCACCCCATGTTTACTGTGCACCCCATGTTTACTGTGAACCCCAATGTTTACTGTGCACCCCATTGTTACTGTGAACCCCCAGGTTTACTGTGCACCCACATGTTTACTATGCACCCATATGTTTACCGTGCACCCCTATGTTTACTGTGAACCCCCATGTTTACTGTGCACCCCATGTTTACTGTGCACCCCAAGTTTACTGTGCACCCCATGTTTACTGTGCACCCCAAGTTTAATGTGCACCCCATGTTTACTGTGCACCCTATGTTTAATGTGCACCCCATGTTTACTGTGCATCCCCATGTTTACTGTGCACACCAAGTTTACTGTGCACCCCCATGTTTACTGTGACCCCCATGTTTACTTTGCACCCCATGTTTACTGTGAACCCCTATGTTCTCTGTGCACCCCCATGTTTACTGTGCACCCCCATGTTTACTGTGCACCCCATGTTTACTGTGCACCCCCATGCTTATTATGCACCCCATGTTTACTGTGAACCCCATGTTTACTGTGCACCTCATGTTTACTGTGCACACCATGTTTACTGTGCATCCCCATGTTTATTGTGTAACCTTATGTTTACTTTGCACCCCATTGTTTACTGAGCACCCCATGTTTACTGTGCACCCCATGTTTACTGTGCACCCCATGTTTTCTGTGCACCCTCATGTTTATTGTGCACCCCATGTTTAGTAACCCCCGTTTTCCGGCACAGTTTTGGGACCCCCATGTTTTTTGGACCCCCAAAGAAACCCCAATTCATACGGGGGCCCTTTTAAACTCAAAAGGGCAAAAAGGGGCCCTCACAGCTAAAAAGGTAAAAAGGGTCATACACAGCTACAGAGGGCACAAGGGGGCATACACACTAAAGAAATCACAAGGGTCCAAAGCACAGCTCCCGAGGTACAAGGGGCATAAAACCCCTACAGAAGGCACAAAGGTATACACTGTACAGAAGCACAAGGGCATACACAGCTACAGAGGTACAAGGGGGATATACATACAGAAATCCAAAAAATTTATACACATTTCAGAGGTCCAAGCGCCCTTTACGTCCTAATTACCCGGGTCATACAAAGTTTAGAGGGCACAAGGGGCATACACAATAAAAGAATTATACAGGGCGAAAACAAACTAAAAGGTTTACAAGGGTCTTCACGCTTTAAAAAGGTCACAAAAGGGGGGTTTCCACTAAAAAAGGCACAAGGGTCACACACAGCTACAGAGGTTCCCAGGGTTTATACAAAAGCTACAGAAATCCAAGGGTCCCTACCCAAAACTACAGAGGGCCAAGGGTCATACACAGCTACAGAGGTTTACAAGGGTTTGTATCCTACAGGGTCTCAAGGGGGCCTTTTAAAAGTACAGAGGTAAAAAGGGGCATACCCCAGCTACAGAGGGCCAAGGGTCATATACGGATACAGAGGTCACAAGGGTTTATACACGCTACAGAGGCACAAGGGGGCATGACAGCAAAAGAAATCCAAGGGAAAACAAGCTACAGAATTCCCCAAGGGGCATACACAGATACAGGGTCCAAAAGGGGCTTTTACAATACAGAATTACAAGGGGGCTTTTTACAGCTACAGGGGGGTCCAAGGGTCATATACAGCTCGAAAAACACAAGGGGCCCTACACAGTTAACAAAAAAAAAAAAAGTAAAAAAGGGTCATACACAGATACAGAGGTCACAAGGGATATTCAGATACAGAAGTCACAAGGGGGCATATACAGTACAGAGGTACAAGGGGCATATAAGCTTCAGAAGTCAAAGGGTCATACCCGCTACAAAGTCACAAGGGTCATACCGATACAGAGGCACCAAGGGGGCCTATAAAAGGGTAAAAAGAAGTCACAAGGGGCAAACAGTACAGAGGGGCACAAGGGTCATATACAGATACAGAAGTCCCCAAGGGTCATA
The DNA here is from genome assembly GCF_026875155.1 of Cherax quadricarinatus. NCBI lineage: Eukaryota > Metazoa > Arthropoda > Malacostraca > Decapoda > Parastacidae > Cherax > Cherax quadricarinatus. Next base: position 60,686,510 of record NC_069417.1, on the reverse strand, counting down.
CACGCTAAAGGGGGTCCAAAAGGGGGCCCTAAAAGCTACAGAGGGTTTACCCAAAAGGGGGTTTTTTATACACACTACAGAAAGGGAAAAAGGGGCATAACAGCTTTCAGAGGTCCAAAGGGGGGTACACAGCTTTCAGAGGTCACAAGGGGAATACAGATACAGAGGGGCCCAAAGGGGATATACAGATACAGATCACAAGGGTATACACGGCTACAGATTCCCCAAAGGTCATACACAGCAAAAGAGGTCCCCAAGGGTCTTGTCCCTTAAACATGTCATCAATAACTTTATACAGTTGTTGTACATGATACATTCAGGAATACAGTCCCTTTGACTTCCCCGATAGCCATGCGGGACGCCACCCCAAACACGCACGATAAACCCCCGCCCCAAAAACAGTATTAGAACAAAGTTGAAGGTTTTGGGACCAAAAAAAAGATGGGTTAACAAAAAAATATGAGGAAAGGGGAAGAAAGAATCAATGAGAAGTCCCCCGAATAAAAGCTTTTCGAAACAAAAATCATTGGGGAAATAACAAGCAAATTTCCCACCAGGGTACCAGATCATGAGGGGAAAAATTAGAAAAAAGGGAGGGGGGGGGGGGGGGGTTTTGGGTCTTTCTCGTAAAAAACAGATTTGGGAAAATTTGGGGAAAAAAAGGAAGGAATAAATTAGACGGGGGAAAGAGACTACATTGCAGGTACCTTAGTGGGGGGAACACAAATGGTCATTGCAGTGGGGTATAATCCCCACAGAATTTCAGGAGGCCCAAAAGGGAATATGAAAAGAGCAAAAGAGCAATGGTTTGGGCACACTTGCTGAGGTGGCAAGAAAAAGCTCACTCCAGAGAGCCCAAAATTTGGTTTATGGGGGATTTCAACCACAGGGAGATTGATGGGAAAACTGGAGCCCCATGGGGGTCCCGAAAAATGGGAGCCGGGGTTGGACGTGGGAGGAAAACCCATGCCCCCAAAATTTTAAGGGGCCCCTACCAAGGAGAGGGGAGGGTGAACCCCCAAGATTGGACCTTGTTTTTCACCCTGGGGAGCTCAGAAATTGAGGACATCAAGTTGAAGTTTCCCCAGGAGCTCGACCAGTTGGTTCTGGGCTTTGAATACATAGTAACGCAAATGGAAAAGAATCCCGGAGTAGAAAGGGGAAAAAACCCGACTATAAAAAAGGGGGCTAACCTAGGGTTGAAGAAATTTGCGGAGGGGCCAGTGGGGAAACAGAGAAATGGGAGGAAAGCCCTAAATGAAATGGAAAAGGAATTTGGGAGAAAAAAAATGCAAAGGAGGGGGGAAAAAAGGTTTTTTCCCCAAAGGGGGAAAAGTAACAACGGGGAAAACCAGAACAAGCCCCGGGTTTAACCCCCGGGTAAAAGGGGGCAAAAACAAAATTTCAATAGAGAAAGGAAAAAATACAGAAGGCAGAGAACACACCCAAAAAAAGGGGGATCATGCAGAAACCCGGAAGGTAGCCAGGTAAGGGGGAACCCCGCGAAGAAAGAAAAGGGCATAGCAACGAAATTTAAGACTGAAACCCAAGCGGGGTTTAGCCACATCAGGAGGGGAAAACAACGGGCAAAGACAGGGGGTAGATTAAAGGGGAAAAAAGGGGGAAACTACAAGAAAAGATCAGGAGGGAGTGAGAGCCCGAACAGGAGATTTAAAAAATTTTTTACAGTTGAAAACAGGAAGGGCGTGGGAAGACAGAACAGAAGGGGAAAATCAAGAGGGAAAAAACCAAAAAATGGGTTTTTTGACATACAACAACTGAGGGGAGGGAAGAAAACTCTTAAAATGCCCCTTTTACCCCCTCAAAGGCGATTTGGGGCCGGAAACATTCCCCCCTGGGGCCTTAGAGGAAAGGGGCAGAGATGCTGTGGGGTTCCCTTACCACAATCTTCAACACATCCCTTTTAAAATGGGAAATACCTAAAAAATGGAAGACAGCTAATTTTGTCCCCTAATTAAAAAGGAAACAGAAACAGGCACTAAATACAGACCCGGGTTCTGAATGTAACGTGTGCAAATCATGGAGAAGATTTTTCAGGAGGAGAAATGGTCGAAAAACCTGGAAAAAGGGAAAAAGATTATAAAAGAAAAAAGCATGGGTTCATGGAAGGGAAATCTTGTATCACAAACCTCCTGGGGGGTTTTTTTTTTACAAGGTAAAAAGAAGTAAACACCGAGAGAAAGGGGTTTGGGGAGATTGCGTTTTCCTGACTGCGGAAAGGTTTTTTCCCTTTCCCCCCAGAGATTGTGCAGAAGCGGAGGATAGGCACACGTAAAAAGGAAGGCACTGCAATGGGTAAGGGGGGAAAACCTGACCGGGGGGGCAGCCCCGATTCATGGTACGTGAAGAGGTATACAGTGGGCGGGCCCGTTTTCGAGCGGGGGCCCACAGGGGTTTAGTTCTAGGCCAGTGCTAAATTTTTTATAATGGAACGAAAATGATGGAAAGGGTTTGACCCGAAATTTTCCCCGTTCGCAGATGACGTGAAGTTGAGAGAAGAATTTTTAAACGGACGAGGATGAGGCAGGACTGCAAAGAACCTGGAGAGGTGTAATGTGGTAGTAACTGGCTTCTTTGAATTCAAACCCGCCCAAAAGCAAAGTCATGAAGTTTGGGGGGGGGAAAAAAAGACCGAGACGGGGTATAGGCCCAGGTGGAAAAGATACAGACCCCCATTTAGGGAGAAAAACCTTGGGGGGACCATAAAACCCAGCACATCACCCGGGGGGCACCCCATCAACCAAATAACCCCTGCAGCAAACGGCGCCTGGCCAAAACCGGAATAGCGGTTTCCCACCCTTAAAAAGGAATCGTTTTAAACCCCTTTTAATGTGTATTTAGGCCCCATAAATGGAGTATGCAAAACCAGTTGGAACCCCCCCCTGGGGCCCAAGCACGTCAAGAAGTTAGAGAAAAATAAAAAGGTTTGCAACAAGGTTGTCCCCCAAACTCAAAAGGGGGGGTGTACGGGAAAGGGGTTTTGGGAAAATTTGGACTGACGACATGGAGGACAGAAGGGTCAGGGGCGACATGATAAAGACATACAGATACTGGGGGAAAAGACCCAAGGTGGGCGAGATAGGAATTTTCCCGAGAGGGGGGAAAAAGGGACAAGGGGTCACAACTGGAAGTTTAAGACTCAGACGAGTCACAGGGACTTTTAGGAAGTATTTCTTCAGTCATAGAGTTGTCAGCAAGTGGAATAGCCTAGCAAGTGAAGTAGTGGAGGCAGGAACCATACATAGTTTTAAGAAGAGGTATGACAAAGCTCAGGAAGCAGAGAGAGAGAGGATCCAGTAGCGATCAGTGAAGAGGCGGGGCCAGGAGCTGAGTCTCGACCCCTGCAACCACAATTAGGTGAGTACAATTAGGTGAGTACACACGCATACGCACGCACACACGCACACGTACTCAAGCACACGCACGCACACGCACATATAGGTGAGTACACAGTAAATTTTCAGTAGAAGAATGGTGTTACAATAACGGAGTTAGATAAAGGTGTACCGACTAACTTTTACTTCTCTTATAAACAACCACTAAATCAAGATTAATGTAGATTATATGATACTAAAAGTTTGGTGTAGCAGCCGTGCCGCAGCCGTCGCTACCGCCGTGCCGCAGCCGTCGCCACCGCCGTGCCGCAGCCGTCGCCACCGCCGCCCACCATATTACTCACCCAGGACACACGTTCACTTAACAATATGTCAGTTTGTATATATGTATGAAGGTTAAGGGAGGTGAGAGGTGTCCTGGCATACAACAACACCTGTGTACTTGTATATGCTACACCAGCCTCTTACAGTGTCGCCAACTTCTATGTCAACACAGCAGCTACATACTATTTAATGTTTACCCAGGCAGGGAATGTCGCCCAGGGGGCAGGTGTGTGTATTTTACCCAAGGCGGCAGGTGGGGGTATGTTACCCAGGCGGCAGTTTTGTGTATGTTACCCAGGGGGGCAAGTGTGTGTAAGTTACCCAGGCGGCAGGTGGTTGTTACCCAGGTGGGGCCCCGGGGGAGGGTTTTGTTATGTTACCCAGGCGGCAGGTGTGTGTGTTACCCAGGGAGCAGGTGTGTGTATGTTACCCAGGCGGCGGTGTGTGTATGTTACCCAGGGGCAGGCGTGTGTATGTTTTCCCAGGCGGCAAAGGGGTGTGTATGTTACCCAGGCGGCAGGTGTGTGTAGTTTACCCAGGGCCAGGTGTGTGTATGTTACCCAGGGGCAGGTGTGTGTATGTACCCAGGCGGCAGGGTGTGTATGTTACCCAGGCGGAGGTGTGTGTTATGTTTACCCAGGGGGCAGGGGTGTGTATGTTACCCAGGCGCAGGCGTGTGTATGTTACCCCAGGCGGCAGGCGTGTGCATGTTACCCAGGCGGGAGGCGTATGTATTCACCCAGGCGCAGGGGTGTGTTTTGTCACCCAGGCGCCAGGCGTGTGTATGTCACCCAGGCGGCAGGCGTGTGTATGTCACCCAGGCGGCAGGCGTGTGTATGTCACCAGGCGGCAGGCTGTGTATGTTACCCAGGCGGCAGGCGTGTGTATGTTACCCATGCGGCAGGCGTGTGTATGTCACCCAGGCGGCAGACGTGTGTGTTACCCAGGCGGCAGGCGTGTGTATGTTACCCCAGGCGGCAGGCGTGTGATGTCACCCAGGCGGCAGACGTGTGTGTTACCCGCGGCAGCGTGTGCTTTACAAAGGCGGCAAGCTGTGTATTTTACCCAGGGGGGAGGCGTGTGTAGTCACCCAGGGGCCAGGCGTGTGTATTTCACCAGGGGGGAGGCGTGTGTTTGTGGGGGTGTCTACCACTGTTTGGGAGTGCATCACCACTCTCCCAGTGGGGCTTCTACCAATTTTTGTAGTGTCATCACCACTTCCCAGTGGGGCTGTCTACCACTGTTGGTAGTGTCATCACCACCCCCAGTGGCGCGCTACCACTGTTGGAGGTCACACCACTCTCCCTGGGGCTGTCTACCACTGGGATGTCATCACCACTTCCCCATGGCGCTGTCTCCACTGTTGGTAGTGTCATCACCACCTCCCATGGGGCGTTCCCTGTTGGTAGTGCATCACCACTCTCCAGTGGGGGTGTTACCACTGTTGGGTTTT
>NC_069417.1:60642924-60680877 GCF_026875155.1 Cherax quadricarinatus | reverse complement strand
AAAGAAAAATTTAATAATTTTGTACCAAAAGAATCTTAGACAACTTACCTAACCTTATTATAATAAGCACAATTTAATTTAGCCTAATCCAATTAAATATATTTTAGATAAGTTTGCAATAATTTGATAATAAACAAACACAATGAAATATATTTGTTTTCGTTAGGTTCAGAATGATTTTTGTGAAATTATTGCATACACAAATTTTCGCTTGTCTTATTTGGCAAGAAGATCGTTGTTATTTAAGTCAAAATCGGCTTATTTATGTTAAAGACCCCGTTTTCTTACTTTTCGAACGATACTCATTTATCTGTAGCTGCAAGTGTCGAGTTTCAGCTCCTGGTCCAGCCTGTTGTGTCTGGTAGAGTCAGTGGTAGTCTCGTGACCTGACACTCTCTAAGCTCACTATCAACACTGCCTCACACATTTCTTCATTAATATCACATCCTGATCGTCCTGAAGAAATACTTCATGACATCCCTGTCATTATCTTCCACCTATTCTCTCATATATCCATTGTCCGTCTCTCGAAGTTTATCCCTATATACTTCTTCAAGGCCTCAGAGTATTTGGTACTTCATTATCATGTCTCCTCTTGTTCGTCTGTCCGTTAATATCGTTATATTTAATATTTCATTCTTCATACTTCAGTAATCTTAACTCCAGACATTGTCTCCTGGTAAATCTTTACATTTACTCCCCTGAAAAATTAGTACTATTCCCTAACGCTTAGTATTTTCTTAACGTTGAAGATTATTTCTGTCTGTCTGTGGTTGTACTGGACATACTTGTAGACGCTGAATGTTGAGTGATAATCAAGTTTTTGTGAAGGTCAGGTGACGCCTGGGGACCCGCCATCACCCGACCTACTGCTCACTTGACTTTCCTAACTTCACTTTATTCTCCTCGTCTTCCTCCATCTTTATCACATAAACACTCTTTATACAGCTATTTGTTATTATATCGACGTCTTTTCGTTGTTAGTTGCCCCGGTGGGAACAAATTTTAACAAATAAAAATGTGAGAATGGTGTGCTGTGAGGGTGTGGATGTGACGTCATAACACGCCTTTCCTCTCGGCCAATCAGAAGCTACAGCGCCACACACACCTCCAGGGCTCGGCCAATTAGGAAGCAGCAACGTGCCGGCGCCCTCCCTAACAACAACACCAAACTATAAATAATACAAATTAAGATAAGATAAGATAAGATTTCGTTCGGATTTTTAACCCCGGAGGGTTAGCCACCCAGGATAACCCAAGAAAGTCAGTGCGTCATCGAGGACTGTCTAACTTATTTCCATTGGGGTCCTTAATCTTGTCCCCCAGGATGCGACCCACACCAGTCGACTAACACCCAGGTACCTATTTGCTGCTAGGTGAACAGGACAACAGGTGTAAGGAAACGTGTCGAAATGTTTCCACCCGGCCTGTGTGAAGCGGGAGCTTTATCCACCGGGCCACCGGGACACCACCACATGTATAATATATACATGTATAATATATACATGTATAATATATACCAATAATATTGCTAACACAATACTAGACTAACATTCAAATTGAATATTTCTCTTTATCGAGCATTTGTTAATTGATTGTATCACTAGATATCAACACCATTGTATAATAATAATAATAATAATAATAATAATAATAATAATAATAATAATAATAATAATAATAATAATAATGGTGGGTGGTGGTGAAGGTAGTGGGTGTTGTGGTGGGTGTAGGTGAAGGTAGTAGGTGTTGTGGTGGGTGGTGGTGAAGGTAGTAGGTTTTGTGGTGGGTGTAGGTGAAGGTGTAGGTGTTGTGGTGGGTGGTGGTGAAGGTAGTAGGTGTGTTGTGGTGGGTGTAGGTGAAGGTAGTAGGTGTTGTGGTGGGTGGTGGTGAAGGTAGTAGGTGTTGTGGTGGGTGTAGGTGAAGGTAGTAGGTGTTGTGGGTGGGTGGTGGTGAAGGTAGTGGTGTTGTGGTGGGTGGTGGTGAAGGTAGTAGGTGTTGTGGTGGGTGGTGGTGAAGGTAGTAGGTGTTGTGGTGGGTGGTGGTGAAGGTAGTAGGTGTTGTGGTGGGTGGTGGTGAAGGTGTAGGTGTTGTGGTGGGTGGTGGTGAAGGTAGTGGGTGTTGTGGTGGGTGGTGGTGAAGGTAGTAGGTGTTGTGGTGGGTGGTGGTGAAGGTAGTGGGTGTTGTGGTGGGTGGTGGTGAAGGTAGTGGGTGTTGTGGTGGGTGGTGGTGAAGGTAGTAGGGTGTGTGGTGGGTGGTGGTGAAGGTAGTAGGTGTTGTGGTGGGTGGTGGTGAAGGTAGTGGGTGTTGTGGTGGGTGTAGGTGAAGGTAGTAGGTGTTGTGGTGGGTGGTGGTGAAGGTAGTAGGTGTTGTGGTGGGTGTAGGTGAAGGTAGTAGGTGTTGTGGTGGGTGGTGGTGAAGGTGGTGGGTGTTGTGGTGGGTGTAGGTGAAGGTAGTAGGTGTTGTGGTGGGTGGTGGTGAAGGTAGTAGGTGTTGTGGTGGGTGGTGGTGAAGGTAGTGGGTGTTGTGGTGGGTGGTGGTGAAGGTAGTAGGTGTTGTGGTGGGTGGTGGTGAAGGTAGTAGGTGTTGTGGTGGGTGGTGGTGAAGGTAGTGGGTGTTGTGGTGGGTGGTGGTGAAGGTAGTAGGTTTTGTGGTGGGTGGTGGTGAAGGTAGTAGGTGTTGTGGTGGGTGGTGGTGAAGGTAGTATGTGTTGTGGTGGGTGGTGGTGAAGGTAGTAGGTGTTGTGGTGGGTGGTGGTGAAGGTGGTGGGTGTTGTGGTGGGTGGAGGTGAAGGTTTGTAGGTGTTGTGGTGGGTGGGGGGTGAAGGTAGTAGGTGTTGTGGTGGGTGGTGGTGAAGGTAGTAGGTGTTGTGGTGGGTGGTGGTGAAGGTGTGGTGGGTGTTGTGGTGGGGTGGAGGTGAAGGTAGTAGGTGTGTTGTGGTGGGTGTAGGCGAAGGTAGTGGGTGTTGTGGTGGGTGTAGACGAAGGTAGTGGGTGTTGTGGTGGGTGGTGGTGAAGGTAGTAGGTGTTGTGGTGGTGGGTGGTGGTGAAGGTGGTGGGTGTTGTGGTGGGTGGAGGTGAAGGTAGTAGGTGTTGTGGTGGGTTGTAGGCGAAGGTAGTGGGTGTTGTGGTGGGTGTAGACGAAGGTAGTGGGTGTTGTGGTGGGTGGTGGTGAAGGTAGTGGTGTTGTTGTGGGTGGTGTAGACGAAGGTGGTGGGTGTTGTGGTGGGTTACTGGGGTTATTCCGGGGATCAACGCCCCGCGGCCCGGTCCATGACAGGCTCCGATGGTCAGGGCCTTGATCACTAGGGTTATGCTGGCCGCACGCGCCCAAACGTAGAGCCACACCCCGGGTGATCCGGCACTGACTTTAGTATCTGTCAGCTCTTCTTGGCAGCCAGGGGTTTATTGGAAATTCCCTAATGCTTGTTTGGGAGGTGTTAAACAGTTTGGGCCCGGACACTTATGTTTTTCTCTTAGTGTACCAATGGCGCCCGTACTTTTTTGGGGGGGCATTTTGCATGCCTGCCCAGTCTTTTACTTTCGTAGGGAGTGATTTGTGTGCAGATTTGGGGACCATTCCTTCCAAGATTTTCCAGTTTTAGATTATGATATATCTCTCCTCTGGGGTTCCAAGGGAGTACAAGTCAAGTGTTTCCAGGTTCAGTGTTAAGGTGCTTGACGGGTTTACGTGCAGTAAGGATTCTGTTACATCTCTAGACTGCGATTTCACTGTTTGAAGGGGGAGATGTTATTGTACGCAGTATTCCAGCAGAGGAGAACAAGTGTTTGAAAAGGTCTTTCGATGACGCACGACTTTCTGGGTTACCTGGGTGGCTAACCTCCGGGGTTAAAATCGAACGAATTATCTTATCTATCTTATCTTATATGGGCTTGGTCTCTCGTTTTGAAAGTTCTCATTACCCACCCTATCATTTTCTTTGCACGGCGATCGTGGCATGTTGTGATCTTGAAAGTGAGATCTCAGGACATTACTCCCAGGTGGAGGTGGAGGTAGTGGGTGTTGTGGTGGGTGGTGCGAAGGTGGTGGGTTTTTGTGGTGGGTGGAGGTGAAGGTAGTAGGTGTTTGTGGTGAGTAAAGGTAAAGGTAGTGGGTGTTGTGGGGGGTTTGTAGACGAAGGTGGGGGGTTGTTGTGGTGGGTAGACGAAGGGGTGGGGGTGGTGAAGGTAGTGGGTGTTTTTGGTGGGTGTGGTGAAGGTAGTGGGTGTTGTGGTGGGTGTGTAGACGAAGGTAGTGGGTGTTTGGTGGGTGTTAGACGAAGGTGGTGGGTGTTGTGGTGGGTGGAGGTGAAGGTAGTGGGTGTTGTGGTGGGTGTGGGACGAAGGTGGTGGGTGTTGTGGTGGGTGGTGGTGAAAGGTAGTGGGTGTTGTGGTGGGTGGTGGGGAATGTAGTGGGTGTTTGTGGTGGGTGTAGACGAAGGTGGTGGGTGTTGTGGTGAGTGAAGGTGAAGGTAGTGGGTGTTGTGGTGGGTGTAGCGAGGGGGTGGGTGTTGTGGTGAGTGAAGGTAAAGGGTTTAGTGGGTGTTGTGGTGGGTGTAGACGAAGGTGGTGGGTGTTGTGGTGGGGTGGAGGTGAAGGTGGTGGGTGTTGTGGTGGGTTGGTGGTGAAGGTGTGGGTGTTGTGGGGGGTGGTTGGACAAGGTGGTGGGGTGTTGTGGTGGGTGGTGGTGAAGGTAGTGGGTGTTGTGGTGGGTGGTGGTGAGGTAGTGGGTGTTTTTGGTGGGGGGTAGCGAAGGTGGTGGGTGTTGGGGTGGGTGGAGGTAAAAGGTAGTAGGTGTTGTGGGGGAGTGAAGGTGAAGGTGTGGGTGTTGTGGTGGGTGTAGACGAAGGGGGGTGGGTGTTGTGGTGGGTGGGGTGAGGTAGTGGGTGTTGTGGTGGGTGTAGACGAAGGTGGTGGGTGTTGTGGTGGGTGGTGGTGAAGGTAGTGGGTGTTGTGGTTTGGGTGGTGGTGAAAGGTAGTGGGGTGTTGTGGTGGGTTGTAGACGAAGGTGGTGGGTGTTGTGGTGGGTGGTGGGTGAAGGTTAGTGGGTGTTGTGGTGGGTGGTGGTGGGGTAGGGGTGTTGTGGTGGGTGTGACGAAGGTGTGGGTGTTCTGGTGGGTGAGACGAAGGTGGTGGGTGTTGTGGTGGGTGGAGGTGGAAGGTAGTGGGTGTTGTGGTGGGTGTAGACGAAGGTGGGGGGGTGTTGTGGTGGGTGGGGGTTTAAAGGTAGTGGGTGTTGTGGTGGGTGGTGGTGAAGGTAGTGGGTGTTGTGGTGGGTGTAGACAAAAAGGTGGTGGGTGTTGTGGTGAGTGAAGGTGAAGGTAGTGGGTGTTGTGGTGGGGTGTAGACGAAGGTGGTGGGTGTTGTGGTGGGTGGTGGTGAAGGTAGTGGGTTGTTGTGGTGGGGGGGAGGTGGAAGGTAGTGGGTGTTGTGGTGGGTGTAGACGAAGGTGGTGGGTGTTGGGGGGGTGGTGGTAAAGGGTTTGTGGGTGTTTGGTGGGTGTAGACGAAGGTGGTGGGTGTTGTGGTGGGTTTTAGACAAAGGTGGTGGGTGTTGTGGTGGGTGGAGGTGAAGGTGGTGGGGTGTTGTGGTGGGTTTGTAGACGAAGGTGGTGGGTGTTGTGGTGGGTGGTGGTGAAGGTAGTGGGTGTTGTGGTGGGTGTAGACGAAGGTGGTGGGTGTTGTGGTGGGTGTAGAGAAGGTGGTGGGTGTTTGTGGGGGGTGGAGTTGAGAAGGTTTTTGTGGGTGTTGTGGTGGGGTTGTAGACAAAGGTGGTGGGTGTTGTGGTGGGTGGAGGTGAAGGTGGGGGTTTTGTGGTGGTGTAGACGAAGGTGGGGGGTGTTGTGGTGGGTGGTGGTGAAGGTAGTGGGTGTTGTGGTGGGTGTAGACGAAGGTGAGTGGGTGTTGTGGTGGTTGGGTGCGGGTGGTGATGGTGGGGGGTTTGTTGTGGTGGGGGGTGACGAAGGTGTGGGTGTTGTGGTGGGTGTGTGAAGGTGGTGGGTTGTTGGGTGGGTGGAGGTAAAGGGTTTAGTGGGTGTTGTGGTGGGTGTAGAGAGGTGGGGGTATGTTGTGGTGGGTGGAGGTGAAGGTAGTGGGTGTTGTGGTGGTGGAGGTGAAGGTTAGTGGGTGTTGTGGTGGGGGGAGGAAGGTGGTGGGTGTTGTGGTGGGTGGTGGTGAAGGTAGTGGGTGTTGTGGTGGGTGAGGTGAAGTGGTGGGTGTTCTGGGTGGGTGGTGGTGAAGGTGTGGGGTGTTGTGGTGGGTGGAGGTGAAGGAGTGGTGTTGTGGTGGGTGGGGGTGAAGGTATGGGTGTTGTGGTGGGTGGGAGGGGGAAGGTAGTGGGTGTTGTCGGGGGGAGTGTAAGGGTGGGTGTTGGGGTGGGTGGTGGTGGGTGTGGGGTTGTGGGGTGGGGCATGGGTGTCGTGGAAGTGTAGGGGTGGGGCACGGGGGTGTCGTGGCAGTGTAGGGGTGGGGAAAGGGTTTTGTGGCGGTTGTAGGGGTGGGGACTGGGTGTCGTGGCTTTGTAGGGGTGGGGCACTGGGTGTCGTGGCAGTGTAGGGGTGGGGCACTGGGTTTTTGTGGCGGTGTGGGGTGGGGCCACTGGGTTTGTCGTGGCAGTGTAGGGGTGGGGGCACTGGGTGTCGTGCTGTGGGGTGGGCATGGGTTTTGTGGCAGTGTGGGGTGGGGCACTGGGTGTCGGGGCGGTGTAGGGGTGGGGCACTGGGTGTCGTGGCGGGTAGGGGTGGGGGCACTGGGTTTGTCGTGGCAGTGTAGGGGTGGGGCACTGGGTTTTCGTGGAGTGTAGGGGTGGGGCACTGGGTTTTGTGGCGGTGTAGGGGTGGGGCACTGGGTTGTCGTGGCAGGTTAGGGGTGGGCACTGGGTGTCGTGGCAGTGTAGGGGTGGGGGGCACTGGGTGTCGTGGCGGTTGGGGTATTGGGGGTGGGGCACTGGAGTTGTGGCGGTGTAGGGGTGGGGCACTGGGTGTCGTGGCAGTGTGGGGGTGGGGCATGGGTGTCTTTGGGCAGTTTTTAGGGGTGGGGCACTGGGTTTTGTGGCGGTTGTAGGGGTGGGGCACGGGGTGTCGTGGCTTTGTAGGGGTGGGGGGCATGGGTGTCGTGGCAGTGTAGGGGTGGGGCATGGGTGTCGTGGCGGGTGTAGGGGTGGGGAGTGGGTGTGTGGCCGTGTAGGGGTGGGACTGGGTTGTCGTGGCGGGTTGTAGGGGTGGGGCACGGGGTTTGTCGTGGCAGTGTAGGGGTGGGGCCACTGGGTGTGTGGCAGTGGTAGGGGGTGGGGCACTGGGTGTGTGGCGTTGTAGGGGGGCACTGGGTGTCGTGCGGGGGTGGGCCTGGGGGGGGGCACTGGGTTCTGCGTTTAGGGGGGGCACTGGGTTTGTCGGGCAGTGTTGGGGTGGGCACTGGGTGGTCGTGGCAGTGTAGGGGTGGGGCACTGGGTGTGGGCCCCCCCCTCCTGGGCGTCCGGTGTAGGGGTGGGGCACTGGTGTCGTTGGCAGTTGTGGGGTGGGCATGGGTGTCGTGGCATGTAGGGGGGGGGGACTGGGTTACGTGGCAGTGTAGGGTGGGGCACTGGGTGTGTGGAGTGTAGGGTGGGGGCCATGGTTCGTGGCGTGTGGGGTGGGCCTGGGTGTCGTGGATTTGTGGGGGTGGGGCACTGGGTGTCGTGGCAGTGTAGGGGTGGGGCACTGGGTGTCGTGGCAGTGTTGGGGTGGGGCACTGGGTGTCGTGGCGGTGTAGGGGTGGGGCACTGGGTATCGTGGGGCACACACGGGCTCGTACTGAAAATGAAAATATTAATGTTTATTTCCTTGTAAATCTTAGAATGTGTTGTTTACATGTTATAAAATAATAATTACAATAATGCGACTAGCATACCCAGGCATCTCGGGCAGTATGCAGCTGCAGTTTGGAACCCTCTCCTGGGCAAACACGCCAGGAAACTAGATAAAGTGCAAAGGTTTGCAACAAGACTAGTCCCGGAGCTAAGGGGTATATCCTACGAGGAGAGGTTAAGAGAACTCCACCTGACGACACTGGAGGATAGGGGGGACAAGGAGGACATAATAACGACATGTAAAATACTGAGAGGAATTGACAAAGTGGACAGAGGCAGGATGTTCCAGAGATGGAACCCAGCAACAAAGGGTTACTCTTGGAAATTGAAGACTCAGATGCGTCACAGGGATGTTAAGAAGTATTTCTTCGGCCATAGAGTTGTTAGGAAGTGGAATAGTCTTAAAAGTGAGGTAGTCGAGGCAGGTACCATACATAGCTTTAAGAAGAGGTATGATAAAGCTCATAGAGCAGGGAGTGAGTGATCCAGTGGCGACCAGTGAAGAGGCGGGACCAGGAGCTATGAAGCGGCGACCCCTGCAACCACAATGAATACACACACACACACACACACACATATAATATATATATATATATATATATATATATATATTATATATATATATATATATATATATATACATAAAAAAAGGAGGGCCACGTGTCTATCGACAAGTGCCTTTGAAATTAGTAAGTACTGGGTAGTGAGCTGGGATGAGGGCAGTGAGAGAGGCGCCTCACACTGCCCACAATCATCGTCCAGTACGCGCGTATATCTCCACGCTCCTCCACGCCTCACACCTCCACGCCTCACCATGGTAAGTTGACTTGCCTCACTCAACAATAATTGGCACTCTTATCTTTGATGCTAATTTCGAATGGCAGATAATTATTACAGTTAGAAATGAAATTGTAATCATATTAAATCAGTTTAGAGGTTAAAATTATTTGACGCTGGATGTGAAATCAAATACATATATTTTTGGTTGACAGTTCGGTCATACACTTAAGTTCATGTATTATACAGCTACGTGCAGGATTAGCAGCAAGTTTCGCCCATATTTATTCTAGCAAGACATCTGTTGTTAGGGTAGCTCGTGGCCTGGTAGCAAAAGCTCTCGCTTCACACGGGGAGAGTCCGAGTTCAGTTCCCGGCGAGGGTTAAAACATTGGGCGTGTTTCCTTACACTGGTTGTCAATGTTCACCCATCAGTAAAATAGGTACCTGAGTGTTAGTCGACTGGTGTAGGTCGCATCCCGGAACAAAATTAACCTAATTTTCCCAAAATGCTCTGCATAACAAGTCTTTCTATATAGCAGTGTGTCATTGATGTCAACTAGGACTGTATACCTTGTACATGTAGAAATAAAGATATTATTATTAGTTTTCCTATTGCGTAGAGTTGGGTGTGAGGCAGACCTGTCTGGAGTTTACCTGGAGAGAGTTCCGGGGGTCAACGCTAACATAGGCCACTGGATATTTTACTAGACCGCTGTCCTGTCCATCAGTGGTGTGAAAGCTTGTCGATAGACGGGAAGAGAGAGGTAAGAAAGGGTGACCTGACCACTATGGGTGGATTTTAAAGGAGTGGTTTTTATCACTTGGACATGGTTTTTTAATTGGAGGTCCTTTATTCTTATGGTGTTGTGTATGACCCTTGTGTTTTTAGCGCTTAGTTTTGATAATAATAATATAGCAAGGAATGCTACTATGTATGTACACACTGTTGGTATTGGTTTAAACTAACACATTTATAGTTTACAAAAATATGCACATGGTATAAAAAACTAGGACAAGCCTGAAGTAACAAATAGCTGTTAATCTGAAGAGCACTGGACACTGCTACTATGTTGTGAAATGATGTATTAGGTCATTTATTACAAACATAAGAACGACACCACTCGTGTACTGGTCCAAAGTATTTGTACACTTACCCAAAGTCTTCACTTTAAAGAGGCTTCCTGAGAGTTTGCTCAACTCATCTACAATTCTCTTATCAATCGTACTTCAGTACTTGTAAATCTAAAGTTACATAACTTTAAACAAAGGTTAGACAGGTATACGAATGGCAGAGGTCCTTCATTCTTGTGTTTCTATATCAAAACGTATAAATAATAGAAATCCTCGGGTTAGACGTCATTTAGATTACGCTGCACAGTTCTAGTCCCCATAAGTGTGCTGGAACATAAGTGTGCTGGAACATAAGTGTGCTGGAACATAAGTGTGCTGGAACATAAGTGTGCTGGAACATAAGTGTGCTGGAACATAAGTGTGCTGGAACACAAATGTGCTGGAACATAAGTGTGCTGGAACACAAGTGTGCTGGAACACAAGTGTGCTGGAACACAAGTGTGCTGGAACATAAGTGTGCTGGAACACAAGTGTGCTGGAACACAAATGTGCTGGAACACAAGTGTGCTGGAACACAAATGCGCTGGAACACAAGGGTGCTGGAAAATAAGTTGTGCGCGAACGAAGTGTGATGGATGTCACAGTGTGTGCTGGAACATAATATGTGACGCGAACATACAGTGTGCTGGAAACACAAGTGGTGCTTTCGGGAACACAACGTGTGCTGGAACACAAATGTGCTGGTTAACTCAAGTGTGCTGGAACACAAGTGTGCTGGAACATAGTGTGCTGGAACACAAGTGTGTTGGAACACAAGTGTGCTGGAAACCAATGTCCTGGAAACACAAAGTGTGCTGGAAACATAAGGGTGCTGGAAATATAAGTGTGCTGGAACACAAGTGTCCTGGAACACAAATGTTGCTCGAACATAAGTGTGCTGTAACTATTAAGTGTGCTGGAACACAAGTGTGCTGGACATATAATATGCTCGAACATTAAGTGTGCTGGAACACATGTTGTGCTGGAACAAGTTGCTGGAAACATGTTTGCTGGAACACAAGTGTGCTGGGAAACACAAGTGTGCTTGATAACAACAATGTGTGGAACATAAGTGTTGGTGGAAACACAAGTTGCGGAACACAAATGGCTGGAACACAAGTGTGCTGGAACACAAAGTGTGTCTGGAACATAAGTGTGCTGGGGAACACAACGTGTGCTGGAACACAGTGTGCTGGAACACAAATGTTGCTGGAACACATCGTGTGCTGGAACATAGGGTGCTGGAACATAAGTGTGCTGGAAAACAACATGTGTGCTGGAACACAATGTGCTGGAACAACAAGGGTGCTGGAACATAACGTGTGCTGTAAACATAAGTGTGCTGGAACACAAGGTGTGCTGGAACATAAATGTGCTCGAACAGAAGTGTGCTGGAACACAAGAGTCATGCTGGAAATCACAAAGTGTGCTGCGCGATGTGAGAGACATAAGTGTGCTGGAAAAAATGTGTGCTGGAACACAAGTGTGTGGAACAATTGTGTGTGCTGGAACACAAGTGTGTGGAATTACATAAATGTGCTGAAACATAAGTGTGTGGAACACAATGTTGTGCTGGACACAAGTGTGCTGGAACACAAGTGTGCTTGGAACACAAGTGTGATGGAACACAAGTGTGCTGGAGCAAAGTGTGCTGGAAGACAAATGTGTGCTGGAGCACAAAGTGGCTGGAACACAAGTGTGTGGGACACACAGTGTGCTGGAACACAAGTGTGCTGGAAACATAAGTGTGCTGGGGCATAAGTGTGGCTGAACATAAGTGTGCATGGAACCATAAGTGGTGCTGCAACATAAGTGTGCTGGAACACAAGTGTGCTTGGAACATAAGTGTGCTGGAACAACAAGGTTGTCTGGATTCGCATAAGTGTGCTGGAACCATAAGTGTGTGGAACTGTAAGTGTGCTGTGGAACTAGTGTCTGGGAACACTAAGTTGTCTGGAACATAAGGGTCCTGGAACTATAAGTGTGCTGGAACACAAGTGTTGCTGGACATAAGTGTGCTGGACATAAGTGTGCTGGACATAAGTGTGCTGGACATAAGTGTGGCTGGAACATAGTGTGCTGGAACGCACAAGTGTGCTGGACCTAGGAGCATAAGTATGCTGGACATGTAGTGAGCTGGAACATAAGCTGTGCTGGACATAAGGTGATGCTGGAACTATAAGTGTGTGGTGAACACAAGTGTGCTGGATCACAAGTGTGCTGGGACATAAGTGTGCTGGACTTAAGTGTGCTGGAACATAATGTGTGTCTGGGACATAAGTGTACTGGAACATAAGTGTTGCTGGAACATAACGTGTGCGGGGTAGACATAAGTGTGCTGGATACATAAGTGTGCTGGAATAGGTGCTGGAAGTAATGTTGTGCATGGAACATAAAGTGTGCTGGAAGATAAGTGTGCTGGAACATAAGTGTGCTGGAAGATAAGTGTGCTGGAACATAAGTGTGCTGGAACATAAGTGTGCTGGACATAAGTGTGCTGGAACATAAGTGTGCTGGACATAAGTGTGCTGGAACACAAGTGTGCTGGACATAAGTGTGCTGGACATAAGTGTGCTGGAACATAAGTGTGCTGGACATAAGTGTGCTGGAACATAAGTGTGCTGGAAGATAAGTGTGCTGGAACATAAGTGTGCTGGAACATAAGTGTGCTGGACATAAGTGTGCTGGAAGATAAGTGTGCTGGAACACATAAGGTGATGGAAGATATGGTGTGGAACATAGTGTGCTGGGAAACATTAAGTGTGCTGGACATATAAGTGTGCTGGACATGATAAAGTGTGCTGGAACATAAGGTGCGGAACAGAAGTGTTGCTGGATCCATAAAGGTGTGCTGGAACAAAGGTGTGCTGGAACATAAGTGTGCTGGACATAAGTGTGCTGGAAGATAAGTGTGCTGGAACATAAGTGTGCTGGAACATAAGTGTGCTGGAACATAAGTGTGCTGGAATAAGGTGTGCTGGAAGATAAGGATCAAGTGTGCTGGAACATAAGGTGTGATGGAACATAAGTTGTGATGGACATAAGTGTGCTGGAAGATAAGTGTGGCTGGAACAATAAGTGTGCTGGAAGATAAGTGTGGCTGGACATAAGTGTGCTGGATCATAAGGTGTGCTGGAACATAAGTGTGCTGGAAGGATAAGCGTGCTGGAACGTAAGTGTGCTGGAAGTAGTGTGCTGGACATATAGTGTGTGCTGGAAGTAGTGAGCTGGAACATAAGATGTGCTGGAGATAGTGGCTGGAACATAAGGTGTGATGGAAACATAAGTGTGTGGACATAAGTGTGCTGGAACATAAGTGTGCTGGAAGATAAAGTTGTGCTGAACATAAGTGTGCTGGAACATAAAGTGTGCTGGACATAAGCTGTGCTGGAACATAAGTGTGCTGGAACATAAGTGTGCTGGAAGAGAAGATTAAGTGTGCTGGAACATAAGAGTGCTGGAAAGATAAGTGTGCTGGAAACATAAGTTGTGATGGAACTATAAGTGTGCTTGGACAAAACGTGTGCTGGAACATAAGTGTGCTGTGAACATAGAAGGTGCTGGACATGAAGTGTGCGATTGGAACATTAAGTGTGCTGGACATAAGTTGTGCTGTGAACATAAGTGTGCTGGAAGATAAGTGTGTGGAAACATAAGATGTGCTGGAACATAAGTGTGCTGGAACATAAGTGTGCTGGAACTTAAGTGTGCTTGCTTGGGACATAAGTGTACTGGAACTTAAGTGTGCTGGAACATAAGTTTGCTGGAACATAAGTGTGCTGGAACATAAGTGTGCTGGACATAAGTGTGCTGGAAGATAAGTGTGCTGGAACATAAGTGTGCTGGAAGATAAGTGTGCTGGAACATAAGTGTGCTGGAAGATAAGTGTGCTGGAACATAAGTGTGCTGGAAGATAAGTGTGACTGGAACATAAGTGTGAATGGAAACATAAGTGTGTGGACATAAGTTGTGCTGGAAGATAAAGTGTGCTGGAACATAGTGTGTGGAGATAAGTGTTGCTGGAACATAAGTGTGCTGGAAAGATAAGTGTGCTGGATACATAAGTGTTATGGAAGATAAGTGTGCTGGAACATAAGTGTGATGGAACATAAGTGTGCTGGACTATAAGTGTGCTGGAACATACAGTGTGCTGGAGATATGTGTGCTGGTAACATAAGTGTGCTGGAAAACATAAGTGTCGCTGGAACATGAAGTGTGCTGGAACATAAGTGTGCTGGAACATAAGTGTGCTGGAACATAAGTGTGCTGGAACATAAGTGTGCTGGAAGATAAGTGTGCTGGAACATAAGTGTGATGGAACATTAAGGTGTGTCGTGGTCATTAAGTGTTGCTGGAACATAACGTGTGCTGGAAGATAGTGTGCTGGACATAAGTGTGCTGGAACATTAGGAGTGCTGGACCATAAGTGTGCTGGACACATAGTGTGTGGACGATGTGTGTGCGGTAAGATCAGTGTGCTGGAACTTAAATGGCTTGGAACATAAGTGTGCTGGAAGATAAGTGTGCTGGAACATAAGTGTGCTGGAACATAAGTGTGCTGGAAGATAGGTGTGCTGGAACACAAGTGTGCTGGAACATAAGTGTGCTGGAAGATAAGTGTGCTGGAATATAAGTGTGCTGGAAGATAAGTGTGCTGGAAGATAAGTGTGCTGGAACATAAGTGTGCTGGAAGATAAGTGTGCTGGAACATAAGTGTGCTGGAACATAAGTGTGCTGGAACATAAGTGTTGCTGGGAAGATAAGTGTTGCTGGACATAAGTGTGTCTGGGAACATAAGTGTGTATGGGACATAATGTGTGCTGGACATAAGTGTGCTGGAACATAAGTGTGCTGGAAGGATAAGTGTGCTGGAACATAAGTGTGCTGGAACATAAGTGTGCTGGAAGATAAGTTTGTGAAACATAAGTGGCTGGAACATAAGTGTGCTGGAAGATAAGTGTCGTCGTTCGTTGTGCTGGAACACAATGTGTGCTGGAACATAAGTGTTGCTGAAGTAAAGTGTGCTGAGATAAGTGTGCTGTGGGAAGGTAAGGTGCTGGAATGATATAAGTGGTGCTGGAACACAAGTGTGCTGGAACATAAATGTGCTCGAACCATAAGTGTGCTGGAAACAAGTGTGCTGGAACACAAGTGTGCTGGAACACAAATGTGCTCGAACACAAGTGTGCTGAAACACAAGTGTGCTGTGGAACATAAGTGGGTGGCTGGAACACAAGTGTGCTGGAAACAATCAAGTGTGCTGGAAAACAATATGTGCTGGAACACATGGTGTGCTGGAAATAAGTGTGCTGGAACATAAGTGTGCTGGAAAACAAGTGTCCTGGAACAAAAATGTGCTCGAACATAGTGTGCTGTAACTAAGTGTGTCTGGAAAAACAATAGTGTGCTGGAACATAAATGTGCTCGACCATAAGTGGGCTGGAAACCACATAGTGTGCTGGAACACTAGTGTGCTGGAACACAAGTGTGCTGGGAACCATGTGCTGGAACACAAGTGTTTGCTGTGGAACACAAGTGTGCTGGAACATAAGTTGTGCGGCGAACACAAGTGTTGCTGGAAACACAAATTGTGCTGGAACACAAGTGTGGCTGCCAGAACACAAAGTGTGTGGAACTTAAGTGTGCTGGAACACAAGTGTGCTGTGAACACAAGTGGCTCGGAAACAAATTTCGTGCTGGAACACAAGTGTGTGGTGACATAAGTGTGGCTGGAACATAAGTGTGGCTGGAACAACAAGTGTGCTGGAACACAAATTGTGCTGGAACACAAGGGTGCTGGGAACTAAGTGTGCTGTAACATAAGTGTGTGGAAACACAAGGTGTGCTGATGGAACATAAAAATGTGCTCGAACATAAGTGTGCTGGAAACACAAGTGTTGCTGGTAACGTCAAGTGTGCTGGAAGACAAGTGTGCTGGAACCAAGTTGTGCTGGAACAACAAGTGTGCTGGAACAACAAAGTGATGCTGGGAACATCATTTCAGTCAGCTGCTGGAACTAAATGTGCTGGTCATCAAGTGTGCTGGCAAACACAAGTGGTGGAACACAAGTGTGCTGGAACACAAGTGTGCTGGAACACACGTGTGCTGAACAAATGTGTGCTGGAGCAAAAGTTGTGGCTGGAGAACAAGTGTGATGGAGCAACAAGAGTGTGATGGTGCAAAGTGTGCTGGAACACAGTGTGCTGGAACAGCAAGTGTGCGGAGTGACATCATGTGTGCTCGGAAACATAAGTGTGCTGGGGCATAGTTGTGCTGGAACATATGTGTGGCTGAACATAAGTGTGCTGCAACATAACGTGTGCTGGAAAACACAATGTGCTGGAACATAGTGTGCTGGAACACAACGGGATGTGCTGGACATAGTGTGCTGGAACATTAAGTGTGCTGGATCATAAGTGTGCTGGAACATAAGTGTCTGCTGGAACACAAGTGTGCTCTGAACATAAGTGTCCTGGAAACTAGTGTGCTGGGGAACACAAGTTGTGCTGGACATAAGTGTGCTGGACATAAGTGTGCTGGACATAAGTGTGCTGGACATAAGTGTGCTGGAACATAAGTGTGCTGGAACACAAGTGTGCTGGACATAAGTGTGCTGGACATAAGTGTGCTGGACATAAGTGTGCTGGACATAAGTGGCTGGAACATAAGACTGTGTGGAACACAAGTGTGCGGTAACAAGTGTGCTGGACATAAGTGTGCTGGGACATAGTGTGCTGGAAAATAAGTGTGCTGGACATTAAGTGTATGGAACATTGAAGTGTTGCTGGATCCATAAGTGTGCTGGAACATAAGTGTGCTGGAACATAAGTGTGCTGGAACATAAGTGTGCTGGAAGCATAAGTGTGCTGGAACATAAGTGTGCTGGAAGATAAGTGTGCTGGAACATAAGTGTGCTGGAAGATAAGTGTGCTGGAACATAAGTGTGCTGGAACATAAGTGTGCTGGACATAAGTGTGCTGGAACATAAGTGTGCTGGACATAAGTGTGCTGGAACATAAGTGTGCTGGAACATAAGTGTGCTGGACATAGGTGTTCTTGGAACATAAGTGTGCTGGACATAAGTGTGCTGGAACATATAGTTGCTGGAGATAAGTGTGCTGTGAACATAAGATTGTCGCTGGAAACATAAGTGTGTCTGGACATAAGTGTGCTGAAGATAAGTGTGCTGGGAAACATAAGCTTGTGTTGGAAGATATGTGTGAGCTTGGAACAATAAGTGTGCTGGAAACATGAGTTGTGCTGGACATAAGTGTGTGGACATAAGTTGTGCTGGGAACATAAGTGTTGCTGGAACATAAGTGTGCTGGAACTTAAGTGGCTGGACCTATAAAGTGATGCTGGAACATAAAGTGTGGCTGGACATAAGTGTGATCGAAAGATAAGTGTGCTGGAACATAAGTGTGCTGGTGGTACTTAAGTAGGCTGGAACATATAGTGGCTGGACATAAGTGTGCTGGAAGATAAGTGTGCTGGACAATAAGTGTACTGGAACATAAGTGTGCTGGAACATAAGTTGGTGCTGAGATAAGTGTGCTGGTGGAAACATAAGCTGTGCTGGTAGATAACGTGTGCTGGAAGACATAAGTGTGATGGAAATAAGTGTGCTGGACATTAAGTGTGCTGGAAGATAAGCGTGATGGAAGTAAGTGTGCTGGAAGATAACGTTGTGCTGAGAATTAAGTGTGCTGGAATATAAGTGTGTGGAAACATAAGTGTGCTGGAAGATAGTGTGCTGGAAACATAAGTGTGATGGAACGCATAGTTTTTTGTGTGGACAAAATGTGTTGCTGGAACATAAGTGTGCTGGAAGATTAGTGTGCTTGGAACATAAGTGTGCTGAGAACATAAGTGTGTGTGGATAGACATAAGTGTGGCTGGAACATAAGTGTGCAGGACATAAGGGTGCTGGAAGATAAGTGTGCTGGAACATAAGTGTGCTTGGTACAAGATAAGTGTGCTGGAACATAATGTTCTGTGATGGAACTTAGTGGCTGGACAAGGTGTGCTGGAGACATAAGTTGTGCTGGAACATACGTGTGCTGGACATTAAGTGTGCTGGAACATAGTGTGCTGGACATATGGTGTGCTGGGACATAAGTGTGCTGGAAGAGTAAGTTGTGCTGGAACATAAGTGTGCTGGAACATAAGTGTGCTGGGAACATAAGATGTGATGGAGCATATGTGTTGCTGGACCTATGTGCTGGAAACATAAGTGTGCTGGAACATTAAGTTTTGCTGGAACATAAGTGTGCTGGAACATAAGTGTGCTGGAACATAAGTGTGCTGGAAGATAAGTGTGCTGGAACATAAGTGTGCTGGAGAGAAGTGTGTGGACCCCCCCCCCCGGTGGGAAGAAAAGTGTGCTGGAACATAAGTGTGCTGGAAGATAAGTGTTGTGGAACGTAAGTTTGATGGAAATAAGTGTGCTGGAACATATGTGCTGGAAGATAACGTGTTGCTGGAAATAAGTGTGCTGGAACGATAATGTGTGCTGGAACATAAGTTTGCTGGTGAAGATAATGTGTGCTGGAACATAAGTGTGCTGGAAGTAAGTGTGCTGGAAACATAGTGTGATGGAACCATAAGTGTTGCTGGAATAAGTTGTGCGTGGCAGCATAAGTGTGCTGGAAGATAAGTGTGCTGGAACATAAGTGTGCTGGAACATAAGTGTGCTGGACATAAGTGTGCTGGAACATAAGTGTGCTGGAAGATAAGTGTGCTGGAAAACTTATGTCGTGCTGGAACATTATCCGCTCGCTGCCATTACGGGAAGATAAGTGTGCTGGAACCATAAGTGTGCGATGGACTAAGTGTGCTGGGCAGACATAAAGTCCGTAGTGCAGTGTTACCCCATATGCATAGTGTGCCCTGGAAGATAGTGTGCTGGACATAAGTGTGCTGGACATTTGTGTGCTGGACATAAGTTGTGCTGGAACTAAGTGTGCTGGACTCATAAGTGTGCTAGGAGATAAGTCGTGTGCTGGACATAAATTGTGGCTGGAAGCATAAGTGTTGCTGGAAGATAAGTGTGTGGAACATAAGCGTGCTGGAACATAACGGTGCGGTGAAGATAGGTGTGCTGGAACACAAGTGTGCTGGAACAATAAGTGTGCTGGTAAGATAGTGTGGCTGGAATATAAGTGTTCTGGAAGATAAGTGGTGCTGAAGATAAGTGTGCTGGACATAAGTGTAGCTGGAAGATCAAGTGTGCTGGAACATAAGTGTGCTGGCAACTTAAGTGTGCTGGAACATAAGTGTGCTGGAAGTACAGTGTGTGGACATAAGTGTGCTGGAACATAAGTGTGACTGGGGACATAAGTGTGCTGGAACATAAGTGTGCTGGACAGATAGTGTGCTGGAAGGATAAGTGTGCTGGATACATAACGTGTGCTGGAAAATAAGTGTGCTGGAAGATTTAAGTTTGCTGAAACATAAGTGTGCTGGAACTAGGGTGCTGGAAGAATACAGTGTGTGCTGGAACACAAGTGTGCTGGAACATAAGGTGCTGGAAGATAATTGTGCTGCGAAGTAAGTGTGCTGGAGATAAGTGTGCTGGAAGATATATAGTGTGCTGGGACATAAGTGTGATGAACATAAGTGTGCTGGAAGATAAGTGTGCTGGGAGATAGAGTTGTGCTGGAAGATAAGTGTGCTGGAAAAATAAGTGTGATGGAACATAAGTTTGTGCTGGAAGTAAGTGTGCTGGAAGATAAGTGTGCTGGACCTTGAAAGTGTGCCTGGAATAAGTGTGCTGGATGAGATAAGTGTGATGGAACATAAGCTGATGCCTGGGGATGTAAGTGTGCTGGAAGATAAAGTGTGCCTGGGAAAATAGAAGGTGTGCGGAAGATAAGTGTGCTGGAAGATAAGAGTGTGGAGATTAAGATGATGCTGCTGAAGATAAGTGGCTGGTTAGATAGTTCGGTTGTCTGGAAGTAAAGTGTGCTGGAAGATAAGTTGTGTTGGATCACATAAGATGAGTGATTCCATTATTTGAGAAACCTTTTTTTGGTTTGAATAATAAAGTGCATCAAATTGCACTCTCTGGAAAGGCGTTGATTTTTTTTTTTTTTTTATTTAAATACGCAATACACAATTATACATGTAGACAATGTAACAATGAAACATAACCATTATATATAATAACAATAGAAAGCTCCACATTCCCCTACCTTAGCACTATAACTTATACATAATGGAAACACACGTTCAATCTAAAAAGTTTGATACCACCCCACACAAAACAAAAACCGGAACCATCACACATAACATACATTTAACTGATAAACTTAAGCCAGCCACAGTTCAAATACAGGTGGGTTTAATTACATCCAAAATTGCAGCCTAAACACCAATATTCATATAATCCAAAGAATGTCACAGGTATTTACCACTTTACATAAAACTTGTATGTTACGAAGACATCTTAATTATCAAGAATTCTTTTAAACAAACTTTATATTCTGCACTCTCCTGCCAACGAGTTTATAAGCTCCTTCTCAGCTCGTATGCCGTCTTATTCTATTCAAGACTGATGGGACTGACCACATTCGGACTCAAGGTTGAGGGACTGATTTACCTCTTCTCCTTCTGTTCTTCAAGATTCTGCTTTGTTTGGACTGATGAAGCCATGTGTGCGAAGTTTACTCAATATAAGATACCCAAAGAGTTGTACATGTGTCTAATTTATCAACATGTCGGTTCTCTGAACCATCACATCTACAAGAACAAGTAATATTGTTGTGTATTAAACTTCATATACACAATACATAATACATAACACCTCAAAAAATGACGAAACCAATATTAAGGTTAGGAAAAGAACAATCTCACACCTCATGCACAGAAAAAAACTAACACAATTATAATATAACAAATGATCGTCCCACTCACTTCCATACACTTCATCATCCTGCAAGCGAACAAACACTACATCATCCCACTAAGCGAACAGAAAACTACATTCATCCTACGATCAGCGACCAAGCCACTACATCATCCCACAATCAAACAAAACACTACATCATCTACCAAGCGAACAAACAATCATCATCCCACAAGCGAACAAACATACATCATCCCGCAAGCAAACATAAATCACTACCATATACTACAAAGCGAACTAACACTCACATCATCCCAACAAGCGAACAAACACTCATCATCCTATAAGCTGAACAAACACTACATCTTCTATAAGCGAAACAAACACTACATCATACCACATAAGAGAACAAAACACTACATCATCCTTACTATGCGAACAAAACACTACATCATCCAAGGCGAAACAAAACACTACATTCATCCACAAACGATCAAACACTACATCATCTTACAAGCGAACAAAACATAATCATCCACAGCGAACGCATAACACTACATTTCATCCTAATAAGCGAACAACACTACATTCATCCCACAAGCGAAAACAACTACATCATCCTATAAGCGATCATAACACTACACAGCAATCCTACATGTGCGAATCAAAAACAATACATCATCCCACAGAAGCGAAACAACCCACTCACAGCATCTCCTACAAGCGAACAAACACTACTGTCGATCCCACAGCGAACAAACACTACATCATCTACAAGCGAACAAAGACACTACATCATCCCACAAGCGAACACAACACTAGACATTCATCCCAGCAAGGCGAACAAAACTACTATCATCATCCCACAAGCGACAAACACTACATATCTGTATAAGCGAACAAACACTACATCAGCCCACAAGCGAACAAACACTACATTCATCCCACAAGCGAAACAAACACTAACATCATCACAAGCGAACAAACACTTACATCATCCTACAGCGAAACAAACACTACATCATCCCACAAAGCGAACAAAACTACCATCATCCCACAAGTGAAACAAAACATACATCATCTACAAGCGATAACAAAAACACATACATCATCCCACGAATGCGAACAAGAAAACACTTCATCATCTGCCACAGCGAACAAACCACTACATTCATACTACAAGTGAACAAACCACTACATCATCCTACAAGCGAAAAACAGCTACATCATCCTACAAGGCGAACAACACTACATCATCCTACAAGCAAACAAAACACTTACATCATCCACAATGCGACAAACACTACATCATCTACAAGGCGAACTAACACTAGATCTACCTGCAATGCTAAAACAAACACTACATTCATCCACAAGCGAAAAACAAACACTACCATCCATCCTACAAGAGAACAAACACTACATCATCCCTACAAGCGAAAAACAAAACACCTACATTTCATCCACAGCGAACAAACACTACATCAAAAATTTCCTACAAGCGCGAACAAACACTACATCATCCCACAAGCGAACAAACACTACATCATCCCACAAGCGAACAAATCACTTAACATCATCCCTACAGCGAAACATAAACACTAATCATCCTACAGCGAACCAAAACATACTCATCCCACAAGCGAAACAAACACTACATCATCCCACACTCAAGTGAACAAAGCACTACATCATTCCCACAAGCGAAACAAACACTACATCATCACATAGCGAACAAACCAATACATCATCCTACAAGCGAAACAAACATACATCATCCCACAAGCAAAAGAATTAACTCTACATTCATCCTACAGTCGTAACAATACACCTACTGTTCATCCAACAAGCGAACCAAACACTACATCATCCTACAAGCGAACAAACTCACTACATCATCCCATCAAGCGAACAAAACACTTAGACATCATCCTCAAGCGAACAAACACTACAATCATCCATCACAGCGCGAACAAAAACTAATCATTCCTACAAGCGAACAAACACTACTTCATCCCACAGTGAAATCAGAAACACTACATCATCCTACAAGGAACAACATAACTCATCCTACAAGCGAACAAACCACTACATCATCTACAAGCGAACAAACACTACATTCATTCCCACAAGCGACAACACTACATCATCCCACAATCGCTCGAACGAACACTACCATCACTCTACTAACAAGGAAACAATACACTACGTCATCCCACAACGTGAACAAACATACATCATCCACAAGCGAACAAACAACTACATCATCACAAGCGAACAAACACTACATCATCCCACAAAAGCGAACTAACACTACATCATCCTACAAGGAAACAAACACTACATCAATCCCACAATGCGAAACAAACACTACGTCATCATAACAAGCGAACAAACACTACAATCAGATTCCTACCAAGCGAACAAAACACTACCATCATTCCACAAGAAACAAACAATACATCATCCTACAAGCGTAACAAACACTCCATCATCCCCACAAGCGAACAACACTACAATCATCCCACAAGCGAACAAACACTACATCATACCCACTGAATTCGTGGAACCAAAACACTACATAATCCACACAAGCAGAACAACACTAACATCATCCCCACAAGCGAACAAACACTAATCATCCCACAAGCGAAACAAACCACTACATCATCACCACAAGCGAGACAAACGACTACATCATCCTACAATGTGAAACAAACACTACAATCATCCTACAAGCGGAACAAACCTACATCATCCACAAGCTGTACAAACACTACATCATTCCCACAATGCAGTGAACAAACACTACATCATCCCGACAAGCGAACCAAACACTACATTCTTCCTACAAGCGAACAAACACTACATTCATCCCACAAGCGAACAAACACTACATCAATCCTACAGCGAACAAACATCTAATCAATCCCACAAGCGAACAAAACACTACATCGTCCCACAAGCGAACAACACTACATCATCCCACAAGCGATACAATAACCACTACATCATCCTACAGGCGAACAAACACATACTTCATCCTACGAGCGAAACAAACCACTACATCTATCCTGACAAGCGACAAACATATCATCATCCCACAAGCGAACACAAACACTTACATCATCCTACAAGCGAAAAAAACACTACATCATCCTACAAGCGAACAAACATACATATCCCACAAGCGAACAAAACACTACATCATCCCACATGCGAACAAGACACGACCATCATCCCACAAGATGCGAACAAACACTACTAATCCCTCACAAGACGAACAAACAATACATCATCTCCACATTGCGAACAAACCACTACATCTATTCCACAAGCGAACAAAACACTATTCATCCCTAACAAGCGAACAAACACATTACATATCCCTCTAATGCGATAACAACACTACATCATCCTACAATGCGAACAAACACTACATCATCCTACAACTGCGAAACAAACACTACATCATCCACATGCGAACAAACACTACATATCCACAATGCGAACCAAACACTACATCTTCCCCAAGACGAACCAAAACTACATCATCAACAGCGTACAAACACTACATCATCTCCCAGACAAGTCGACAAACACTACATCATCCCACAAGCGAACAAACACTACATCATCCCACAGGATACATACAACTACATCTTCCCACAAGCGTCAACAAACATACATCATCACACATTTGCGAACAAACACTTACATCATCCCACAAGAGAAACAAACACTACATCATCCTACAAGCGAAGAAGGGACTCCAGGACTCAAGTCCATATAATAAAATATCATAGTCATTACTTTTAAAAACATTAATTTAAACAAGTCTTATTCTTATTCTATAAACAGCAGCATTTCTTGCCTCACCATCCTAACCCTATTTAAAACCACATTGTACTTTGAAACACGTCCTTATATCCCCAATCACGTCAATAATATTATGAACTTCACACGAATTAAACTTACCATACTGAGTACATGAAATTCTCTTTTACATACTGCTATATACACTTAATGTATGATAAAAATCACACACAATTAATTATCTCATTATTGGGCAGAAATTTTTAGTTACACAGGCATATTTATCACGCCGCATGTCCTTTGCTTTAAATACAACCACCAACCCTTTGATAATACATTACAACATATTTCCAAATTTAACTTATCCAATTACTAAATCAGTAAACTCCTGAGTATGACCGTATCTTTTCACATTCACAAAAATATTGCTTTTTCCATGTCATAAAAATCTTAAAACTTTTCCCTTACGAACCACCACAAACTTACTTAAAACACACTCCAACAACTACGCTGCCATTTCACACCAATCAAGGAACTCCTTCATACGTTCCCAAATTCTGTGACGAGCCCGGTTGCAACCCCTGAAATTTCCTAAACACATCCCCCCCCCCTTTTTTTTTTTCACTCCGCCAACAAACCTCTGACATTCATACTTCAATATCCTTCAGGAAAAGCCCTTTCCCATTACTTCCGTATATCCCCCTATTTACGACTAAGTGTTTTGTACATTCGCACTCACCCAATCCCCATTACCCCTCATGCCCATGATACGAAACAAAATCCGTTATGATTGAAACACCAAAGCACGCGCACGACTCTTCCACCCCTCCCACATCTAAACTCAATGCCCTTAATACGATATCCCTCCCCACCTCCCTCCTCAAAATCCCCCCACACCATTTCCCGTACACATCCAAATTTTTACAAAAATATACAAATTGAAAAGCTGTCTCCTATCCCACACCCCCACATACGTCCTCCACATAAACCCCTCTCTCCCGAAGCACGCACCAGACGGAAATTTTCCATGAAGGGAAACGAAACATTACCTCTCTCAACTCTTGGTTGATGCGCACCAACCGCAAACCTTACCCAAATGTCTCCCCATGCATACATGGGTATATGCCCTCAAATTCGAAATTCATTTCTACCCTACAGCACGCTCCAGAACACCCACCCGTTATCCTTGGGACGGATCTCAAATAATACAATAAAGCTCGCAGAAACCCTCACACTCTTTCATCTCTGATCTACCCACCACCTTCGTGCCTCCTATTAATGCTTGCACCCCTTCCCACACGACCTTTCAACTCGGAGAAACCACCTCTTCATATTATACACTTATACCCTTAATCTTTTCTATTAACCCAATCCCCCTTTGTCGACCGTAGCATAACAACACTCCTACCCAACCGTCCACCCAGAACCCCTATATAAAACGAAAAACCATTTTAGTATTCTTGTTATGGCCCGGCCCTCCCAACCGGATTATACTTGCTGACCACATGCCCAGACCATATATATAACATTTCATTACACTATTACGTTGATGTATCGTCAAATGCCATGGGTTCCAAAACATTTACCTCCCACCAACTATCCACTCCCCTCCAGAATTTAAACCCAAATCCGTGCCTCCCGGCATTCCTATAATATTACCCACACACCTTTAGGTCTATCCCCCACACACCCAAGCACAGCTGTTCCCATCTCGCCCTCCCTACCCAATTCCCTAAGCCAATAATTCGATTTCCCCACATTCACTTTTAAACCTGTAACTCCTTTCAAAACCACCATAACACACCTCCACCTCATGAAAACTTCCTCCCTGCTCTTTTAGTTGTTGTATCATCCACATACCTATTTTCCCTCCTCCTTTTCTCCATACCACGATCACCCCTAAAACATTTCCCACTCCCCTGTAGAAAGGTCCTGTATACAAGCAAACAACAGTGAGACAGAGGACAACCCTGCTTTATGCCTTTCCCATTGAAACCCCCTCCCAATTTCCCTTCACTGCACACGTACACCTACCCTTTATACAAGTCTCATCCAATGCCCATCTCTTCCCCACCCTGCCTCCGTAGTTGCCCGTGCCTCTCGTTCTACGCATCATCGCTGCCCCCCAACCCCATGTTAAGCCCTCTTCCCCTTTTCTCCCCCTCCATCTTTCCACAAATCTTTTTTTTCCATGCCCCTCTCTTGTCCTTCCAGGCACCCCTACTGACCTCTCAACAACTCTATCTATCACGCACTTCGCCTGTTCCCAAGTTTTTGCAAATTCTTATATCAGCACATAACAACGCACCCCCCTGTAGTTCTGCCGTGTAGGGCCTTTCCTTTGGAATCAAAACTACTACCTCGGTACGCTGCAGCCTCACCCATCCTCCCCACTTTCATCCCCATCTGGGTTTCCCCCTAAAAATCCTTAAACCCCCACTCCATGCTTCACTAATTCCAGGTAACCCTCTATACCTGGCGCTTACCTCTCGCCATATTTCCAAAGCTCTCCATACCTCCCCCTCTTCAATATCCCCTCCAATTGCCATATGTCACTTCCACTCAGCACACAAGATACATTCTCTCCCAGTCTCTCTAAATCCTCACCGTTCATCCTACACTCCGCAAATATTTTCCAAACCAACTATCCAAAAAACCCACTCATACCCTCAGTAGTTCGCAACTCCTGCCCCTTTCGTATCCCACCTAAGTTTCGTGTACTACCAGCTTATCAATCTCCATTGCCAACCTGCATCTCCGGGGCCCCCGTAACACACAGGCTGACGGCCTGTCGCCCAAATTGCATCCTCTAACCCCCCTTGCACCCTCCCCCTCATCAAATCTCTCATTGTGCATATCTCTTATCTGCCATTTTAAACGCTTCAATTTCCCTCCATTGGATACACACCTACCACAGCACCCCTCTCATAAAAAACCCCTGCAACCGCCCCTCTAAATACTGTTGAACCCCATATGTCACCCATGCCTCATTCTTTCCCCTTCGCCATTAATATTGCCTGATCCTCCTCTTCGAACCCCATCCCCCCACCCAATAAATCGCTTGCCTCTTACCCCACCCATAATTTCCTCCCACAACTTTCAAATCCCCTCCCTCCACCCCCTCACCCAGTAGTCGTACATTCGCTTCCAGAAACCCAAATATCTCTTAGGCAAACCTTTCCCAATTTAAATTAGCATAAACCGCCCCTTGATCTGAATAAACGACATTCACGTCTGCACCGGTCACCCTCACACCCCTTGTCAATACAACCTATCTAGTCGTGCAGCATACCCCTTTCTATAAAATGTGTGCTCTATCTCGCTATCCCCTCCATTCAACTATATCCCTCAATCTCACCCCTCTCAATAGATCCCTAAACCTGCCAAAAAACACCCCTGCCCCCCTCGGTTCCACATCTTTTCCTTTTGCACCACCAGTTCCAGTCCCCGCCAACTATTGTCACTGACGGTAATGACCGCAAATAATATACCAATTACATTATTTCAAATTCATTCTTTACCCTTACATCATTCTCAGCCGGCACATACACAACAAACTACTACCATCCTCTCACCTCTCCACCACCCATCTATTCTTAACACACGACCCCCCCCCTTCACTCTAAGAACAACAAACGGGCTCGTCTCTCGGATCAGGATTCCCACCCCTCCCTTCTTTCGCTCGAATAATCACAAACCTCTGTACCCTCCACCCCCAAATTTCCCCTTTCCCCAGTTTGGGAAATTATGTTCCTCCCACAAAAACAATGTCTATAGCAAAACGTCTTAAAAATCCCTTTACCACAGACACTTCTCACTCGCACACAATCCTTAATATTCCACTGTCATGCACCGGAAACCTACTTATGTGATTTCACCCTTGCCCCATTTCCCCTTTCACTGACACGCTTCCAGTGTGTCTGCTTTTTCCCACTTTTCTCTCACTCCCACTTGTGGCTTCCCTGATCCAACCCGGCAGGTGTACCTTTAGAGCTCCCACGCCCCACATCAACCAACGGCTTTTTCCCCGGTCTCTGTGCCAGGGTCAAAACATCATCCGAGTCGAATATGTCGCCGCCCTCTTACGGTTGACACTCTCTGCATCCTTTTTCCAACTCACTAGATCCCTCCCTGTGAATCTAAAATTTAAAACCTCAATCACTTCCACCACTCCTGGCGAGTCATCTGCCTGTTCGCCAATCTTCCAGTTGCTCATCTTCAATCTGAACAGGACCCCTCACCATCCTCAAGTTATCCTCAGAAACCTTCTTCTCAAAGGATTTTTCCTTCATGTTCACCAGTAGGCCTCCCTCTACCGCACTTCACCACTCTGCACAGTCTTCCCGGTCTCCAAGGAGAGGCCTACATCCCACTAACTGTGACAGTGATGGGCTGGTACCCCCCAGTGGCAGCTTATGCTCCACTTCTTCACTCCAGGAAGTGCCACTTCTTTTTACAGGTGACTCATCAGCATGCCCCACCTCCGGTTTGGCTCTTTCACCATCTCACTACCTTAGTTCCTGTCTCCGCTGCCATCTCCCACACTGGGCGCCATTATGGTCATATGTACCAATAACCTACCCCGTCTTCTGCTGCCCAGCGTAGTACACCATTCCTGCGTCCTAAATGCGTCCAGTATGATGTAAGTTGGGATGGAATGCCTCAAGTCATTTTGGGAGCGTGAACTTACCATCGGCAAGCCGGCTACGCCCCATCCGTCCATTTACCAGCCATAGCCAGGTGTACAGTTCCTTTCTGTTCAAATACATTCCGCGGGGTCAGTCTCGTCCGCCTCAAATGGCACATTTCGGACTTTCACCCATGTGTAATGCCTAGAGATGTCGATGAGTCGAACACGTATCGCTGAATTTAAAGTCCACACTCCCCTCCTGGTACTTGTCAACCAGCCGTTCATACACTCCAGCTGATCTCAACTTGACGAAAATACGATAGGCACCATTTAGCGCCACACCATACAGGTCTTGATCCGCAACACCATAGGTGTCATGGATAATTTGCGGTAAAAGCACTTGTGCAGACTGAGGCGTTATTGCACCACGCACCAATTCAAGGCACACCGTGTGCACACGCCTTCTCACAGACTGCGCCATGTTGTGAAAATATAAGTCTCCTCCAATGGCCAGCAGAGGGCAGTAGTCACACGTCTGCACTCCGCTCAGGTCAAGCGGCGAATCCAAAAAGGCGTTGAATTAAAGGGAATCGGACTGAATTGTACAAATGGAAAAGCGGAATAAAATGAATATGTATCGGTAACCAAAACAAGACTTGCAGCAAGGAACTCTACCTGCAAGTTTATTCTACTTACAACTATTTGCTAAACCAGTGCTTCCCTATATGTTATTTACACTCCCTCTGGTTTTGTCTTCCATTTGTACGTTTCAGTTATATTTCTTCTAATTTTGCGCCTCTTCACAGATTGCACACTCAGCACCAAGAATTATGTTAGCTTCACTGAGAATACTTTTGCAAAACTGTCTTAGCTTTAGATTTTTCCTAGCCGGAATTCCGAAATCTCTCGCATTTAGTTTAAGATCTACATTATTTAGTTTATAGGTGACAGCTCATTTATTCTTCCAAGACCCTGACATTTCTCCACATTAAACTGCATCTGCCACTTCTCCAATCACAGCCTTAACCCATCCAAGTCATCCTGTAGCGCTCTAGTGTCATCAGAAAGCATGTGATATCATATATTAGTATTGGCAAACGTGCTTACGTTGCTACTTATTTCTTTCATACATGTTGCTTATGTAAATAGTGAAGAACATGAGGCCAGTACCGTGTCAGGTGGTACATATTGGGGTGGGGCTATGTAATAATTGGGTTCGTGTTGGAAAAGATTAGTCTGGCGAGATCATCTGATATTATACCAGTATTCAATGTATTGGAATTAATAATTGCAATGAAAGCAGATTGTAAACAGTACCTATGGTGCTGATCAGTTTCTAATACAACAAATCTGACATTTTTGAAGTTCATGGGATGGATGTATTCCAAGATGTTTTTTCCTGGCAGCTACACACTTCCCCACATAGACGTTATAGACGCCATCACTAGTAATTCTGTTATGTTTCTCTTTGTTACCAAATCCTTAATTATGCTGAATGTGATGCTGGCTTTTCTGGTTTTATTCTTAGCAAGAAGACTGGAGATGAATATTAAAATACATGTATACATATATGTCTTACCTAGCATGGCTGGATATATCTGAATCCTGGTTGACTAGTAGGTCAAAGAATTTGTCTGGTGACGGTTCTAATCTGGTTGTGTGGAAGTTCTTCTCTGCTTTTCTTTTAAAATTATTAATGAAGTGTGTTGGATAAAAGCCTGATATACTCACATGTAGTCACAATTCTCTTCAAGTTAAGCAGGGATACAGATTTTATATGTATATGTTCTCAAAGTGGAATCTTATTATTCCTCTGTGGAAAGACATGCTCGGTGTCTTCACTCCAGGAGGAGACTGAAGAGGCACGTAAGTTCCTTCGTCTTCTAATAACACGTTCATTGTTCCACTATAATCTACAGTGTCCATAATTACTATCGCATTTGTTTTGTTTGTTTCGTAAGGTGAAGTCTAGGATCTTTCCTTAATTCATGGTATAACTTAACAATTAAGCAAAGATCCTAGACTTCACCTTACGAAACAGATAGAGCAAATGCGATAGTAATTATAGACAATGCAGATTATAGTGGAAAAATGATCTTGTTATTAGAAGATTCGGGAACTTACGTGCTTCTTAAATCCCCTCCCCAGCGGAGTAACGTGACTACAGTACATGGGCGACATCCTAGTCACTGTACTCCAGCGACTAAATGAACTGCATGCATGTGTAGATGGGGTACATAGGTAAGACTTCTCGTTAGCGAGCATTTATACACGTTAGTTTTGGGACTCTGAAGGTTGGATCTTATTGTTCCTGCACTGAGTGAGTTGCCTGCCGTCCCTGTAGCCTGCTTTTACACAATCATAAAAAGTTGTGTGCAGTTGTTGAGTTAGAAAATTTTTATTTTTGTTATATGACTCGTTCAGTGGTGTCGGCTGTCTCCAATGATCCTGGTAGTAGTAACCGTGGTTTTAGATTATTATTACACGTATTATTATTATTATTATTATTATTATTATTATTATTATTATTATTATTATTATTATTATTATTATTATTTTTATTATTATAAGGCTAAACCCAGAGTAGAAAGGTGGAGGCTCGATCCTCAGTCTGATAATCTCGAGAATGGTGTGCTACCTTGCTTTTAATTTGAGAGGCCATAACTGCCGACAAGTATGGTAGATATCTGACTGTACTCAGTAATAAGTATGGTAGCTACCTGACAGTACTCAGTAATAAGTATTTGGGAGCTACTGACTGTACTCAGTAACAAGTATGGTAGCTACCTGACTGTTTCTCAGTAACAAGTATGGTAGCTACCTGACTGTACTCAGTAACAAGTATGGTAGCTACCTGACTGTACTCAGTAACAAGTATGGTAGCTACCTGACTGTACTCAGTAACAAGTATGGTAGCTACCTGACTGTACTCAGTAACAAGTATGGTAGCTACCTGACTGTACTCAGTAACAAGTATGGCAGCTACTTGACTGTACTCAGTAACAAGTATGGCACCTACCTGACTGTACTCAGTAACAAGTATTCAAAGTTTATTCTCTATAAGGATTACAATGTTGATTTTACAGAAATTTGGTTATTGTGTGGTTTACATGTTGTAAAATAGTGATTACAGAGTGTACCACTAGAACGCTTAGCATGGCTAGGCATTTCGGGCAGACTTAGTTTTATTCTTAATTGTAAAATATTACAAATTATGAGGTAAGTTGGTATTATGGCTAAGTGACTAAATACTAGTTTGTGAGTTTAGCAATGTGAATGCTTTTGTTTTGGCACAGTACATAGTTTCAGTATTGGAGTATCACAGGATTCATTATTTTAAGATTGAGATTAATATTTCTGTTTATGGTCAAATGAGTGAGTGAGTGTAAGTGTGAACCACCAGGTGGTATTCGTGTAGTTAGTTGGCAGCTACCTGACTGTACTCAGTAACAAGTATGGTAGCTACCTGACTGTACTCAGTAACAAGTATGGTAGCTACCTGACTGTACTCAGTAACAAGTATGGTAGCTTTCCTGACTGTAATCAGTAACAAGTATGGTAGCTACCTGACTGTATCGTAACAAGTATGGTAGTACCTGACTGTACTCAGTAAACAAGTATGGTAGCTACCTGACTGTACTCAGTAACAAGTATGGTAGCTACCTGACTGTACTCAGTAACAAGTATGGTAGCTACCTGACTGTACTCAGTAACAAGTATGGTAGTTACCTGACTGTACTCAGTAACAAGTATGGTAGCTACCTGACTGTACTCAGTAACAAGTATGGTAGCTATCTGACTGTACTCAGTAACAAGTATGGTAGCTACCTGACTGTATCAGTAAAAAAGTATGGTAGCTACTGACTGTACTCAGTAACAAGTATGGTAGCTACCTGACTGTACTCAGTAACAAGTATGGTAGCTACCTGACTACTCAGTAACAAGTATGCTAGCTACCTGACTGTACTCAGTAACAAGTATGGTAGTTACCTGACTGTACTCAGTAACAAGTATGGTAGCTACCTGACTGTACTCAGTAACAAGTATGGTAGCTACCTGTCTGTATCAGTAAAAAGTATGGTAGCTACTGACTGTAACTCAGTAAACAAGTATGGTAGTTACCTGGGCTGTACTCAGTAACAAGTATGGTAGCTACCTGACTGTACTCAGTAACAATTATGGTAGCTACCTGGCTGTACTCAGTAACAAGTATGGTAGCTACCTGATTGTACTCAGTAACAAGTATGGTAGCTACCTGACTGTACTCAGTAACAAGTATGGTAGCTACCTGACTGTACTCAGTAACAAGTATGGTAGCTACCTGACTGTACTCAGTAACAATTATGGTAGCTACCTGACTGTACTCAGTAACAATTATGGTAGCTACCTAACTGGGTAGAGGCATGGCTGACAAATAGACAGCAGAGAGTTTGCATAAATGGGGAGAAATCAGAATGGGGGCACGTCACAAGTGGTGTTCCTCAGGGGTCAGTGAGGGCCCGTTATTGTTCACAATTTACATAAACGACATAGATGAGGGAATAAATAGCGACATAAGCAAATTTGCTGATGACACCAAAATAGGCCGTCCAATTCATTCTGATGAG
Source organism: Cherax quadricarinatus (assembly GCF_026875155.1). NCBI lineage: Eukaryota > Metazoa > Arthropoda > Malacostraca > Decapoda > Parastacidae > Cherax > Cherax quadricarinatus. Next base: position 60,647,243 of record NC_069417.1, on the reverse strand, counting down.
GACACTAGAGCACTCCAGGATGATTTGAATAGACTGATGCAATGGTCGGAGAAGTGGCTGATGCAGTTTAATATTGACAAATGCAAAGTTCTAAATGTTGGACAGTTAAATAACCATGCCACATGTAAACTAAATAATGTAGATCTTAATACTACTGATTGTGAAAAGGATTTAGGAGTTCTGGTTAGCAGTAACCTAAAACCAAGACAACAGTGCAGTGTTCGCAAAAAAGCTAACAGAATTCTTGGCTTCATTCTAGAAGTATAAAAAATAGAAGTCCTCAGGTTGTTCTTCAACTCTAATATCCTTTGGGTTTGGGCCCCATTTAGACTTTGCTGCACAGTTATGGTCACCGTATTACAGAATGGAATAAATGCTTGGAAAAATACAGGGAGGATGCAAATTTGACCCCATGTATCAAAAATTTTCCCCTATGAGGATAGCTGGGGGCCCCGAATCTGCACCTCTAGAAACCGTAAATTAGGGGGATATGATCGAGGTTATAAAGGGGAAAAACGGGAATAAAAAAGAGGATGTAAAAGCGTGTGAAATTTCCACCCAAAGCAGGATCAAGCAAGGTTTTTTCAAGTTGGGAAAAAAATTCGATTGGGAGGATACAGGAAAGCACTGTTTGGTAATAGAGTTGTGGTGGTGGAACAAACTCCGAGTCAGTTATTCGGCTAAAACTTTGTGTAGTTTTAAAAATAGGTGGGGGGGTGGAGTGACTGACTAGTTGTGCGCTGGGTCTGGTGCAGTACTCCATCCTTGAGGGGGTGCCGACGGGGGGCCATTGGGCAATGGGGGGTGTCTTGGTTTAAATGGGGGGGGGAACATGGACCTGCCCCGCTGGGTCGTACCCCTGTTGCAGTGTTCCTTTTTCTTTTACTTATGTCTCGTTTAACATGTATGGTAGTACCTGCTGTATCAGTAACAAGTTGGTGCCCTGACGTACTCGTAAAAAGTATGGTAGCTACCTGCTGTACTCGTAACAAGTATGGTAGCTACCTGCTGTATCAGTAACGTTGGAGTAAAAATGTACTCACTCGCAACAAATTGTACTGCCTACTGTACCGAAACAGGTATTGTAGTCCCTGATGTCTCACCTAGAAACAATTTTGTAGTACCGACTTACTCACCTAGTAAAAAGTTGGTAGCTCCCTGACTTTACTCCCTGGAAACAAGTTGGAGTCCCTGATGTACTCCCCTGTAAAAGTATGGTAGCTCCCTGGTGTACTCATTGTAACAAGTATGGTAGTTTTACCTGACTGTCCCTCCCGAAACAGTTTGTGCTCCCGACTGTACCCCTAGTAACAAGTTGGTGTACTGGGGGTATCATCTAGTAAAAGTATGTAGTACCTGACTGTACTCCCCTGTAAAATTTTGGTAGTCCCGGGTGTACCTTTTGTAAAAAGTATGGTGCTACCTGATGTACTCCCCTAGTAACAAGTATGGAGCTCCCGGGGACTTTTCTCCCTGTAACGTAGGGAAAGTACCTGGTTTATATTTTGTAACAAGTTGGTGCTACCTGCTGTACTCCTAGTAAAAGTTTTGTACCCTCCTGACTGTATCCCCTTTAACAAGTATGGTGCTCCCTGGCGTACCATCTAGAAACAAGTATGGTAGCTACCTGACTGTATCCCCCTAGAACGTTGGTTGTACTGGCTTTTTTCTCATCTGTAAAAGGGTTGGTAGCTCCCTGACTGTACTCCCCTAGTTCAATATGGTCTACCTGACTGTACTCCCCAGAAAAAAGTATGGTAGTCCCTGGCTTACTTTAGTAACAAGATGGTAGCTACCGACTGTACTCATGAACAAGTATTGTAGCTACCTGACTGTACTCCCCTGTAACAAGTATGGAGTCCCTGGCTGTTTCATCTAGTAACAAGTATGGTAGCTCCGTGTTCACTAGTAAAAGTTGGTAGTTCCTGGCTGTACTCACCTAGTAAAAGTTGGTAGCTACCTGGCTGTATCATTTGTAAAAGAGGGTGCTACTGGTGTACCACCTGTACAAGTTGGTAGTACTGACTGTATCCCCTAGAAAAAGTATGGTAGTACCTGGTGTCTCCCCTAAAAAGTATGGTAGTACCTACTGTATCAGTGACAAGTCTTGAGAGCATCTCTTTGCTAATGTCACTTTGACGAAGTTTCCCTGATTAAGTTTAAAGTTTAAACGGGTTGAATTTTTTAAAAACAAAAAACAGGGATGAATTTGGAAGTATTTCTGGTTAATTTGAAAAAACGCCTCAACATTTTTATAGGGGGGTCGTTTTTGCCCATAAATTTTTCTATTTTTTTTTTTACAAAGGTAACAGTTTGCCTCTTTTCTGACTTCATGAAAAACGGGAGTTCCACACATGAGGTTGATGGGTGGGGAAAATTAATTCTTTGAGCTAGGTAATAGGCACTGTGCATAAATGGGAAGGAATTGAGCAGGAACCGCTTAGAGTGGTTTTCCCGCAGCGATAAATGTTCCATTTTTATTTGGGCTTTAAAGGGAAATTTTTGTAAGAGAAAGATCGCCTAGCAGGGGCAGTATAACCCTCGGGGGTATGCATTAAAAGTAGTTATCAATTTAACCCTTTGAGGCACTGCCTCCTGGTCCGGTTCCCAGAGAGGGGGGCACTGCCTTCCTGGTCCGGTCCTCCCGAGGGGGGCTTGCCCATCCTGGCCCGGTTTCCCCAGAGGGGGGCACGCCCACCCGGGTCCAGTCCTCCAGAGATGGGGCACTGCCCTTGGGCCCCGGTCCTCCAGAGGGGGGGCACTCCCCCTCCTGGCCCGGCCCTCCAGAGTGGGGCACTGCCCATCCTGGTCCGGTTTTCCAGAGGGGGGGCATGCCCATCTGGTCCGGTTTCCCAGGATGGGGCACGCCCATCTGGTCCGGCCTCCAGAGAGGGGGCACTGCCCACCCCTGGCCCGGGTCTTCCAGGGGGGGGCATGCCCATCCTGGCCCGGCCCTCCCAGAGAGGGGGCCCTTACCCCCCTGGTCCGGCCCCCCAGAGATGGGGCACTCCCCATCCTGGTCTGGTCCTCCAGGTGGGGCAAAACCTCCTGGTCGGTCCCCAGAGAGGGGGGCATGCCATCCTGGTCCGGTCCCCAGGATGGGGCATCCCCTCCTGGCCCGGTCCTCCCAGGGGGGGCACTCCCCACCCTGGCCGGTCCCCCCGGGGGGGGGCACTCCCCATCCGGGCCCGGTCCCCCTGAGATGGGTACGCCCATCCTGGTCCGGTCCCCCCAGAGGTACAGGGGGGCCCACAGTTACTGTCCATCCGTGGGCCCGGTTTAAAAAAAACAAGGATCATGAAAATAAAAAAAGACTCAAAAAAAAAATGAGTAATTTGGCCTCTTTATGGAAGATCTTAGTTCGAAGCAGAATGTCTTTTAGAAGACACTGAGCTCTCTCTCTCTCAAAATGAAATGTAGCAGCAGTGCGGTAAACCATGTGGTAACTTCATCGGTAAAATTGCATTAGAAGACTTAAAGTTTGACGTAAAATTTTTAAAAAATTTTGATTTTGTGGAAGGTGTGTATTGGACCAAAGATTGAGGCGCCACACAACTGAGGCGCCACACAGTGAGGCGCCAAACAGCTGAGGGTCCAACGACTGAACGTATTATCATCGGTGATTATTAAAAAACATTTTCCTCTAGTTAATTTATGGTTTAACAAAAAAAATTTTTGTATTTTTGGATTTCTTTTTTACATATTGGTCAAACTAGTGTTCTAGATACACCAGTTTTATTGACAGCCCCGCTGTGATCTTTTTAATGACGGTTGCCACCCGACAACACATGAAACCCTGGTTCGATCCCCCGGGCGTTTCCCTTAAGAACCCGCTGTAGGGACCTATCATTAAAAAAAGGTACCCGGGTATTAGTCAATGTGTTTAGTCGTTTCTGGGGGCATAATGAACCCGTTTGCCCCCAACAACCAGGGGGGTTTCTCTAAAGTTGGTAGAATTTTCCGACAATGTTTTTTACAAGGACACAAGTGCAAATAATGTGAATTTTATTTTGCCAAAATCTCGTCTCCCGGAACTTTGTCAAGTTTTTTAAATGTCTTGATGTCGCTACTTGCGTATAAAATTGACATGTTTGTAGAAGTAAAAATTATTTTTTATTACCAAAGGTAGGTATACCGACAGGTATATAAATAAGACACAATATTGGTTTTTGATTGATAAAGTCCCGGCGAGTTTGGTCTTTTTTAAAAAAATGCATAAACCAGTGTTTTAGTTTTAAGATACTATGTGTAGAAAAACAATGGAAGGCCCCCTTTTAAGGCAGGTGGGTGGGCCCTTTTTTGTTTCATGACTTTAAGTT
>NC_069417.1:60545424-60637924 GCF_026875155.1 Cherax quadricarinatus | reverse complement strand
GTGTGGTGTGTGTGTGTGTGTGTGTGTGTGTGTGTGTGTGTGTGTGTGTGTGCGCGCTCACCTAGTTGTGGTTGCAGGGGTCGAGTCACAGCTCCTGGCCCCGCCGCTGAGGTCAGTAGTAACTGACCTCAGGTCACCGACCGCCATTTAATAACTTATATCTTCAATATTCAATAAGTTACATTGTTTTATCCTGTCTTAACCACCACCAACATTGTCTTATTTACAATTTATCGCACCTATGTGCAGATTTATTAATTTATTTATATAAGTCAGTTTCATACTTTTGTCTTTTCTTTACAGACTTCCTATACTGACAAGGGTCCCAAGGTAAGACCATGATATTCTTATTATTATTATTAGTAGTAGTAGTAGTAGTAGTAATAGCATTTTTTATTCCTGAAGCACTAAACCCACAGGGGTTATACAGCGTCTTGGGAAGGGGAGGCAATCAGGTCTGATCCTAGGAAAGGGAAACTCTAAATGCTCTGATCAAGAGCTCTGCACACACAGTATCAAGAGCTCTGCGCACACAGTATCATGAACTCTTAACACACAGTATCAAGAACTCTGCACACACAGTATCAAGAACTCTGCACACACAGTATCAAGAACTCTGCACACACAGTATCAAGAACTCTTAACACACAGTATCAAGAACTCTGCACACACAGTATCAAGAACTCTTAACACACAGTATCAAGAACTCTGCACACACAGTATCAAGAACTCTGCACACACATTATAAACAGCCTTGCACATACAGTATCAAGAGCCCTGCGCACACAGTATCAAGAATTCTGCACACAGTATCAAGAACTCTGCACACACAGTATCAAGAACTCTTAACACACAGTATCAAGAACTCTACACACACAGTATCAAGAACTCTTAACACACAGTATCAAGAACTCTGCACACACAGTATCAAGAACTCTGCACACACATTATAAACAGCCTTGCACATACAGTATCAAGAGCCCTGCGCACACAGTATCAAGAACTCTGCACACACAGTATCAAGAACTCTTAACATACAGTATCAAGAACTCTACACACACAGTATCAAGAACTCTTAACACACAGTATCAAGAACTCTACACACACAGTATCAAGAATTCTGCGCACACAGTATCAGGAGCTCTGCACACACATTATCAACAGCCCTGCACACACAGTATCAAGAACTCTGCACACACATTATCAACAGCCCTGCACACACAGTATCAAGAACTCTGCACACACAGTATCAAGAACTCTGCACACACAGTATCAAGAGCTCTGCACACACACAATATCAAGAGTCCTGGGTACACACAATATCAAGAGCACTGCACACAATATCTATATATATAATATATATATATATAAATATATATATATATATATATTATATATATATATATATATATATATATATATATATATATATAATTAATGTGGTAGAGGTACAAAGTACCGTTATGATGAACAACTGTGAGGTAGGGAGACAGTCTCCATATCTCACAAGGTCTCACTTCATTAACTTGACAAAAGTTCTTGCGTGAGACAGTTCACTGTTACAGTGTTCCACACAACCTTTGTGCCTTATTGTACAAATAGTCAATTAAGTACCACAATGACACAACCGGTATATAATGTCTTGTTTACATACAATCAGTAAATTCTCCTACTGCATTACCTTATTGTCCAAGTTTATTATGTAATAATTGTATATGGTGATGTAAGAGTGTTGACAGTGATGTCTTGTTACAGCCAGACTCCGGCAAGTTCCTACACTTCGACTACATCACCTTCTGGGTGGGCAACGCTAAGCAGGTACTGTCCTCAGTCATCTTCCTTGCTTGGTTAATACACTTTAAGGCCTCTACTACCCTAGGGGTAGACCTGCATGTAAACTGTTCACTGCCAGACAAGAATACTTTGAAAATAGCATTAAAGCAAACTCTTGAGTACATGTATGCTGAAAGAAATACACCTCTCTGTATATATCTTGAGATTATTATTATAATCAAGGGGGAAGCACTAAACCCGGAGGATTATACACCGCCTGGGGGGGATGTGGAAGGCATTCAGGCTTAATTTGGGAAACTGGAGCACAGATCCAATTCCCTAAATCAAGAGCCCCTCACCAACATCAAGGAACCTTACTTGAGGGGATATATCTTGAGAAATCTTCCTTTAAACTCATTCAGCAAGCAAGCTACTTTTGTCTTTTCTTCCTTGTAAGTGAAGTCATACTTACAACAACTATTTTTCGAAATGTTTTGAATCTTTTTGTTTCTCTAAAAAAATTAAATTTCGTCTCCATGGTGTTGTTCGCACGTTAGCAATGTTCTAGAATTAATGTCTTTAATTTAGAACACTGCGGCAGAAAAACGGGACACGGAAAAGTTCCTACAAAAAGAACAAATAATAATAATAATAATATAATAATAATAATCTTTATTTTTACAAGTACAAGGTATACACGCCTTGCTGACACTAATGACGTACTACTATATAGAAAGTCCTTTGTTATGCAGAGCATTTCTGGCAAATTAGTTCGGTTTTGTCCCCAGGATGCAACCCACACCAGTCGACTAACACCCGGGTACCTATTTTACTGATGGGTGAACATGGACATCAGGTGTCTTAAGGAAACACGTTCTACTGTTTCAATCCATACCGGGAATCGACCCCCGGACCTCAGTGTGTGAAGCAAGAGCCTTGCCTACCAGGCCACGGGACAATACTAATATAAATTCTGAAATTACAACATTACATGATGAAATTAGCAAAAGACATGACACTATAGAGTAGATGAGGCTGAAGGCTGCTGACATTAATGTAACTTAATATTCAGGAGTAATACGTGATATTAGCCAAGATTAACTTTGCTTTGACTTCATTAAACATTAAGGACCTCTACTCTGTTGAACTCAAGATCACAGGAGAGCTTTATCAAGTCGTAGCTTAATAAAGCTCTTGAAAAGCTTGATTACTAAAAGCTTGTCCTGAGACACGTGTCTTTGTCTTCCTCAGAAATAATAAGCCAGGTATGATATTGTGAGTCAAAGGTTTACACTTGGAGGAGCAGATTGATTACTGAAGGACCTAACACTGCGCCTTATATGATCATTGTGTGATAATATACACGGATAAATACATAGCAACACACGAGGCTTTAAAATGAATGTTGTGCTTCGTAAGAAAGAGTAGTAATACAGGCATTACCAACAATGGTAGACAGCGCCACTGAGTGAGTGGTGATGACACTACCAACAATGGTAGACAGCCCCACTGAGTGAGTGGTGATGACACTACCAACAATGGTAGACAGCCCCACTGAGTGAGTGGTGATGACACTACCAACAATGGTAGACAGCGCCACTGAGTGAGTGGTGATGACACTACCAACAATGGTAGACAGCCCCACTGGGAGAGTGGTGATGACACTACCAACAGTGGTAGACAGCGCCACTGAGAGAGTGGTGATGACACTACCAACAGTGGTAGACAGCCCCACTGGGAGAGTGGTGATGACACTACCAACAATGGTAGACAGCCCCACTGGGAGAGTGGTGATGACACTACCAACAGTGGTAGACAGCGCCACTGGGAGAGTGGTGATGACACTACCAACAGTGGTAGACAGCCCCACTGGGAGAGTGGTGATGACACTACCAACAATGGTAGACAGCCCCACTGGGAGAGTGGTGATGACCTACCAACAGTGGTAGACAGCCCCACTGGGAGAGTGGTGATGACACTACCAACAGTGGTAGACAGCCCCACTGGGAGAGTGGTGATGACACTACCAACAGTGGTAGACAGCGCCACTGGGAGAGTGGTGATGACACTACCAACAGTGGTAGACAGCCCCACTGGGAGAGTGGTGATGACACTACCAACAGTGGTAGACAGCCCCACTGGGAGAGTGGTGATGACACTACCAACAGTGGTAGACAGCCCCACTGGGAGAGTGGTGATGACACTACCAACAGTGGTAGACAGCGCCACTGGGAGAGTGGTGATGACACTACCAACAGTGGTAGACAGCCCCACTGGGAGAGTGGTGATGACACTACCAACAGTGGTAGACAGCGCCACTGGGAGAGTGGTGATGACACTACCAACAGTGGTAGACAGCCCCACTGGGAGAGTGGTGATGACACTACCAACAATGGTAGACAGCCCCACTGGGAGAGTGGTGATGACACTACCAACAGTGGTAGACAGCCCCACAAACACACGCCTGCCCCCTGGGTGAAATACACACGCCTGCCCCCTGGGTGACATACACACGCCTGGCGCCTGGGTGACATACACACGCCTGCCCCCTGGGTAACATACACACGCTTGCCGCCTTTGTGACATGCACACGCCTGCCGCCTGGGTAACACACACGTCTGCCGCCTGGGTGACATACACACGCCTGCCGCCTGGGTAACATACACACGCCTGCCGCCTGGGTAACACACACGTCTGCCGCCTGGGTGACATACACACGCCTGCCGCATGGGTAACATACACACGCCTGCCGCCTGGGTAACATACACACGCCTGCCGCCTGGGTGACATACACACGCCTGCCGCCTGGGTGACATACACACGCCTGCCGCCTGGGTGACATACACACGCCTGGCGCCTGGGTGACATACACACGCTGCCGCCTGGGTGACATACATACGCCTGCCGCCTGGGTAACATACACACGCCTGCCGCCTGGGTAACATACACACGCCTGCCGCCTGGGTAACATACACACGCCTGCCGCCTGGGTAACATACACACACCTGCCCCCTGGGTAACATACACACACCTGCCGCCTGGGTAACATACACACACCTGCCGCCTGGGTAACATACACACACCTGCCCCCTGGGTAACATACACACACTTGCCCCCTGGGTAACATACACACACTTGCCACCTGGGTAACATACACACACCTGCCGCCTGGGTAACATACACACACCTGCCGCCTGGGTAACATACACACACCTGCCCCCTGGGTAACATACACACACTTGCCGCCTGGGTAACATACACACACCTGCCGCCTGGGTAACATACACACACCTGCCGCCTGGGTAACATACACACACACCTGCCGCCTGGTAACATACACACACCTGCCGCCTGGGTAACATACACACACCTGCCCCCTGGTAACATACACACACCTGCCGCCTGGTAACATACACACACCTGCCGCCTGGGTAACATACACACACATGCCGCCTGGGTAACATACACACACCTGCCGCCTGGGTAACATACACACACCTGCCGCCTGGGTAACATACACACACCTGCCGCCTGGGTAACATACACACACCTGCCCCCTGGGTAACATACACACACTTGCCGCCTGGGTAACATACACACACCTGCCGCCTGGTAACATACACACACCTGCCGCCTGGGTAACATACACACACCTGCCCCCTGGGTAACATACACACACCTGCCGCCTGGGTAACATACACACACCTGCCGCCTGGATAACATACCACACCTGCCGCCTGGGTAACATACACACACCTGCCGCCTGGGTAACATACACACACTTGCCGCCTGGGTAACATACACACACCTGCCGCCTGGGTAACATACACACACCTGCCGCCTGGGTAACATACACACACCTGCCGCCTGGGTAACATACACACACCTGCCGCCTGGGTAACATACACACACCTGCCGCCTGGGTAACATACACACACCTGCCTCCTGGGTAACATACACACACTTGCCGCCTGGGTAACATACACACACCTGCCGCCTGGGTAACATACACACACCTGCCGCCTGGGTAACATACACACACCTGCCGCCTGGGTAACATACACACACTTGCTGCCTGGGTAACATACACACACCTGCCGCCTGGGTAACATACACACACCTGCCGCCTGGGTAACATACACACACCTGCCGCCTGGGTAACATACACACACTTGCCGCCTGGGTAACATACACACACCTGCCGCCTGGGTAACATACACACACCTGCCGCCTGGGTAACATACACACACCTGCCGCCTGGGTAACATACACACACCTGCCGCCTGGGTAACATACACACACCTGCCGCCTGGGTAACATACACACACTTGCCGCCTGGGTAACATACACACACTAGCCGCCTGGGTAACATACACACACCTGCCGCCTGGGAAACATACACACACCTGCCGCCTGGGTAACATACACACACCTGCCCCCTGGGCGACATTCCTCATGCCTGGGTAACATTAAACTAGTACTGTAGCTGGCTGTGGTTGACATAGAAGCTGTGGCGACACTGTAAGAGGCTGGTGTAGCATATACAAGTACACAGGTGTTGTTGTATGCCAGGACACCTCTCACCTCCCTTAACCTTCATACATATATACAAACTGACATATTGTTAAGTGAACGTGTGTCCTGGGTGAGTAATATGGTGGGCGGCGGTGGCGACGGCTGCAGCACGGCGGTGGCGACGGCTGCGGCACGGCGGTAGCGACGGCTGCGGCACGGCTGCTACACCAAACGTGGTTGTTTATAAGGGAAGTAGAAGTTAGTCGGTACACCTTTATCTAACTCCGTTATTGTAACACCATTCTTCTACTGAAAATTTACTGTGTACTCACCTATATGTGCGTGTGCGTGCGTGTGCTTGAGTACGTGTGCGTGTGTGCGTGCGTATGCGTGTGTGTGTGCGTGCGTATGCGTGCGTGTTTGCGTGTGTGCGTGCTCGCATGGCATGATCAGTGGAGAGTCTAAGACTGTATTCCTGAATGTATCACGTACAACTGTATGAAGTTATTGTATGACATATGACAAGACCTCTTGTGACCTCTGTAGCTGTGTATGACCCTTGTGACCTCTGTAGCTGTGTATGACCCTTGTGACCTCTGTAGCTGTGTATGACCCTTGTGACTTCTGTAGCTGTGTATGACCCTTGTGACCTCTGTAGCTGTGTATGACCCTTGTGACCTCTGTAGCTGTGTATGACCCTTGTGACCTCTGTAGCTGTGTATGACCCTTGTGACTTCTGTAGCTGTGTATGACCCTTGTGACCTCTGTAGCTGTGTATGACCCTTGTGACTTCTGTAGCTGTGTATGATCCTTGTGACTTCTGTAGCTGTGTATGACCCTTGTGACCTCTGTAGCTGTGTATGACCCTTGTGACCTCTGTAGCTGTGTATGACCCTTGTGACCTCTGTAGCTGTGTATGACCCTTGTGACTTCTGTAGCTGTGTATGACCCTTGTGACCTCTGTAGCTGTGTATGACCCTTGTGACCTCTGTAGCTGTGTATGACCCTTGTGACCTCTGTAGCTGTGTATGACCCTTGTGACTTCTGTAGCTGTGTATGACCCTTGTGACCTCTGTAGCTGTGTATGACCCTTGTGACTTCTGTAGCTGTGTATGATCCTTGTGACTTCTGTAGCTGTGTATGACCCTTGTGACCTCTGTAGCTATGTATGACCCTTGTGACCTCTGTAGCTGTGTATGACCCTTGTGACCTCTGTAGCTGTGTATGACCCTTGTGACTTCTGTAGCTGTGTATGATCCTTGTGACTTCTGTAGCTGTGTATGACCCTTGTGACCTCTGTAGCTGTGTATGACCCTTGTGACTTCTGTAGCTGTGTATGACCCTATGACCTCTGTAGCTGTGTATGACCCTTGTGACTTCTGTAGCTGTGTATGATCCTTGTGACTTCTGTAGCTGTGTATGACCCTTGTGACCTCTGTAGCTGTGTATGACCCTTGTGACTTCTGTAGCTGTGTATGATCCTTGTGACTTCTGTAGCTGTGTATGACCCTTGTGACCTCTGTAGCTGTGTATGACCCTTGTGACCTCTGTAGCTGTGTATGACCCTTGTGACCTCTGTAGCTGTGTATGACCCTTGTGACATCTGTATCTGTGTATGACCCATGTGACTTCTGTAGCTGTGTATGACCCTTGTGACTTCTGTAGCTGTGTATGACCCTTGTGACCTCTGTAGCTGTGTATGACCCTTGTGACCTCTGTATCTGTATATGACCCTTGTGACCTCTGTAGCTGTGTATGACCCTTGTGACTTCTGTAGCTGTGTATGACCCTTGTGACCTCTGCAGCTGTGTATGGCCCTTGTGACTTCTGTAGCTGTGTATGACCCTTGTGACCTCTGTAGCTGTGTATGACCCTTGTGACCTCTGTAGCTGTGCATGACCCTTGTGGCCTCTGTAGCTGTGTATGACCCTTGTGACCTCTGCAGCTGTGTATGGCCCTTGTGACTTCTGTAGCTGTGTATGACCCTTGTGACCTCTGTAGCTGTGTATGACCCTTGTGACCTCTGTAGCTGTGCATGACCCTTGTGGCCTCTGTAGCTGTGTATGACCCTTGTGACTTCTGTAGCTGTGTATGACCCTTGTGACCTCTGCAGCTGTGTATGACCCTTGTGACTTCTGTAGCTGTGTATGACCCTTGTGACCTCTGTAGCTGTGTATGACCCTTGTGGCCTCTGTACCTGTGTATGACCCTTGTGACCTCTGTACCTGTGTATGACCCTTGTGACCTCTGTACCTGTGTATGACCATTGTGACCTCTGTACCTGTGTACGACACTTGTGACTTCTGTAGCTGTGTATGACCCTTGTGACTTCTGTAGCTGTGTTATGACCCATGTGACTTCTGTAGCTGTGAAATGACCCTTGTGACCTCTGTAGCTGTGTATGACCTTGTGACCTCTGTAGCTGTGTATGATCCTTGTGACCTCTGTAGATGTGTATGACCCTTGTGACCTCTGTAACTGTGTATGACCCTTGTGACTTCTGTAGCTGTGTATGACCCTTGTGACTTCTGTAGCTGTGTATGACCCTTGTGACCTCTGTAGCTGTGTATGACCCTTGTGACCTCTGTAGCTGTGTATGACCCTTGTGCCCTCTGTAGCTGTGTATGACCCTTGTGACTTCTGTAGCTGTGTATGACCCTTGTGACCTCTGTAGCTGTGTATGACCCTTGTGACCTCTGTAGCTGTGTATGACCCTTGTGACTTCTGTAGCTATGTATGATCCTTGTGACTTCTGTAGCTGTGTATGACCCTTGTGACTTCTATAGCTGTGTATGACCCTTGTGACCTCTGTAGCTGTGTATGACCCTTGTGACTTCTGTAGCTGTGTATGACCCTTGTGACTTCTAAGAACATAAGAACATAAGAAAGGAGGAACACTGCAGGAGGCCTGTTGGCCCATACTAGGCAGGTCCTTTACAATTTATCCCACTAACAAAACATTTGCCCAACCCAATTTTCAATGTCACCCAAGAAATAAGCTCTGATGTGAAAGTCCCACTCAAATCCAACCCCTCCCACTCATGTACTTATCCAACCTAAATTTGAAACTACCCAAAGTCCCAGCCTCAATAACCCAACTAGGTAGACTGTTCCACTCATCAACTACCCTATTTCCAAACCAATACTTTCCTATTTCCTTTCTAAATCTAAACTTATCTAATTTAAATCCATTACTGCGGGTTCTCTCTTGGAGAGATATCCTCAAGACCTTGTTAATATCCCCTTTATTAATACCTATCTTCCACTTATACACCTCGATCAGGTCTCCCCTCATTCTTCGTTTAACAAGTGAATGTAACTTAAGAGTCTTCAATCTTTCTTCATAAGGAAGATTTCTAATGCTATGTATTAATTTAGTCAACCTACGCTGAATGTTTTCTAACGAATTTAAAGTCCATTCTGTAATATGGAGACCAGAACTGAGCTGCATAATCTAGGTGAGGCTTACTAATGATGTATAAAGCTGCAGTAGACCTCTGGACTTCTGTTGCTTACACTTCTTGATATAAATCCAGTAATCTATTTGCCTTATTACGTACGCTTAGGCATTGCTGTCTTGGTTTAAGGTTGCTGCTCACCATAACCCCCAAGTCCTTTTCGCAATCTGTATGGCTAAGTTCTACATCGTTTAACTTTTAAGTACTAGGGCTATGGGCACTCCCAAGCTTCAGAACCTTGCATTTATCTACATTGAACTGCATCTGCCACTTTTCTGACCAAGAATAGAGTGTTTAAATCCTCCTGAAGTTCCATAACATCTACGTTTGAATCAATTATCCTACCTATCTTTGTGTCATCGGCGAATTTGCTCATATCACTAGTAATTCCCTCATCAAGATCATTGATATATATTATAAACAACAACGGGCCCAAGACTGATCCCTGTGGAACGCCACTTGTTACAGATCCCCACTCGGATTTAACCCCATTTATGGACACTCTCTGCTTCCTGTCAGTGAGCCATGACTTGATCCACGAGAGCACTTTTCCCCCAATGCCATGAGCTGCCACTTTCTTTAACAGTCTATGGTGCGGAACTCTATCAAAAGCCTTACTGAAATCTAAGTAAATAATATCAAATTCTTTATCGTGGTCAACAGCCTCAAAAGCTTTACTGAAGAAAGTTAATAAATTAGTTAGACAAGACCGGCCTCTTGTGAATCCATGCTGAGTATCATTAATCAAGCTATGCTTATCGAGATGGCTTCTTATAATCTCGCTTTAATTGACTCTAGTAATTTGCCTACAAATTGAGGTCAGGGTTATTGGGCGGTAATTTGACGGTAACGACTTGTCCCCTGTTTTTTAAAAAAAGGGAAATTTCACTAGCCATCTTCCACATATCAGACACTACACCTGTTTTTAAGAGATAAATTAAAAATATTAGTTTTAAAGGTTCACAGAGTTCCATTTTGCATTCCTTAAGAACCCTTGAAAAACCTCATCAGGACCCGGCGACTTTTTTTTGCTTCAGTCTGTCTATCTGCTTCACAACCATTTCCTAGTGGGCTGTGATGTTACATATTTATCTTCTAGCCCACTATAAAAATTAATTACTGGAATATTGTTAGTGTTTCCTGTGTAAAAACTGAAGAAAATAATTATTAAAAATCGAGCACATTTCCTTCTCTTTGTCAGTAAGGTGCCCATAGTTATTTTTAAGGGGAAACCCATCTTATCTTAACTTTTGTTTTTATAGACTGGAAAAAACTTTTTGGGTTAGTTTTAGAAACCCTAGCACTTTAATTTCATAGTCCCTTTTAGCTTTTCTTATCCCCTTTTTTAAAGTCCCTCTTAATGTCAATATACTGATTCATAAGATGACCCTCACCTCTTTTGATACGCTTATAAATTCCTTTCTTATGCCCTAGTAATATTTTGAGCCTATTATTCATCCATTTTGGGTCATTTCTATTTGATCTAATTTCTTTATATGGGATAAACGTTCTTTGAGCAGCATGTATAGTGTTCAGAAAACGTTCATATTGATATCCCCACTTGTTACCCCAGTCAACAGATGATAAGTGTTCTCTAAGCCCATCGTAATCTGTTTAAGCGAAAACTTGGACTGTTACTGAGTTATCGCTACTATCGTACTTCCATTCAATGCTAAATGTAACTGTTTTGTGGTCGCTAGCACCCAGTTCCTCTGAAATTTCTAAATTATTAACAAGGGATTCATTGTTTGCCCTAACTAAGTTAAAGGGCAGGTTATTTTCCCCTTGTAGGTTCTGTCACAAACTGCTTCAAAAAACAATCCTGAACTACTTCTAAGAAGTCGTATGATTCTAAATTCCCAGTCAGAAATTCCAATAAATTATGACTAAAGTTAAAGTCTCCTAGAATTACTAACATTATCGTGCCTTGGGGCCCTTTAAAACAATTTCCTCCCATAGTAGTCTCCCTTGGGTTTCCCTACTAAGTTTGGGGGACGGTATATCACTCCTAAAAAACATTTTTTTATGCCCCTCTGAAAATTCTATCCAAACAGACTCTGTATGTGTTACTTCAGACTTAATACCCGTTTTTTTGCAAAAAGTTCAAGCGATCTCGGACATACAATGCCACCCCACCCCCCCTTCCCGATACTTCTATCTACTTGGAACAATTTAAAACCCTGAAAATGACATTCCGCAGGGATGTCCCGACTTTTTGAATTAAAACCCCGTCTTTTTAAAAGGCAAAACATAAATTTTCCTGCACTAGCAACAAATCTAAACCGCCCCTTTTATTCCTAGCACAGGCAATTCAAATAAATTAAAAACCCCTTTCTCTTTACCCCCGCCCCTTTTCTGTTTTCTACAAAACCCATTACTGCCCCTTATCACCCAAAGCCCCGGCTTTTCAATATCTACCTCGTTCTGCTTATTACTAGTTCCCCTAGAACTCGTAATTTACACCGGGGATTACTTTTTTCCCTCCCAAAAACCCCCATACCACAAAATTCCTAGTTTAAAGTCCTAACTGCTCCCCCCACGCAGTCCCCATGCACCACCCCAGCCCTAGATAAGTAAACCCCCATCCCGGCATCATGTCATTTCTGCCATAGAGAGGCCCCATTGTAAATTTAAAATTGTTACTGCATTTTCCCTTTACGGTTTTTGTCCACCAAAATTGACACCAATGCCCTGGAAAACCATTCATTCCAACTCCTCTCCTTGGCAAAATATCACATATGACGGGGTTTTCCCCCCCTTCTCCTAATTATTTTTTTTGCTGACCTATCCCTGCAAATCAGGTCTTCCTCCTTGTTGCCAACATCGTTGCCTCCAGCACTGAACAGAAAATGGATTCTCCATACCCCCATGATGTCATCCAGACGGCTGCAATATCCCATCCCCCCCGGGAAAAGCAAATCTCTGTTCCTACTCCTTCCTTCAAGAAAGAACCCCTATCCATATCCAATTGGCTTCCCCAAAACAACAAATTCTTACCTTCCTTGTTTCTTTTTCGTCGTGATGTTCCCAGTAGTCGACTCACTTTCGTGGGTAGCACGGAAGTATTGATTTTTCCACAACAGTTTCCAACGGAAAGTCTCTTCTTTTCATCGTTTCTATCTTTTCCATTCGTCTTCTTGATCGCCCAACTTCGTTCCCTGCTGTCTAGCCACTGACCAGTTTCCCTTCTTGACCTGAGGACTCAAAACAGGAGGACTACTACGAATCTTCTTGTTTTCCTCGGTCAGTCGCCGAATCCCCAAATTCGCCATCCTCAATTCTTCCTTAAGCTGTTGGAAAAGTTGCTCGATGGAGGGCATCTTGCTTCAATTCGAAGAGAGCGTGCAAACAGGTCTTCACAGAGCTAAGTACACGTCAACACCAACTTCTGTAGCTGCGTATGACCCTTGTGACCTCTGTAGCTGCGTATGACCCTTGTGACCTCTGTAGCTGTGTATGACCCTTGTGACCTCTTTAGCTGTGTATGACCCTTGTGACCTTTGTAGCTGTGTACGACCTGTATGACTTCTGTAGTTGTGTATGACCCTTGTGACCTCTGAAGCTGTGTATGACCCTTGTAACTTCTGTAGCTGTATATGACGCTTGTGACCTCTGTAGCTGTGTATGACCCTTTTGACTTCTGTAGGTGTATATGACCCTTGTGACCTCTGTAGCTGTGTATGACCCTTGTGACTTCTGTAGCAGTGTATGACCCTTGTGCCTTCTGTAGCTGCGTATGACCCTTGTGACCTCTGTAGCTGTGCATGACCCTTGTGACTTCTGTAGCTGTGTATGACCCTTGTGCCCTCTGTAGCTGTGTATGATCCTTGTGACCTCTTTAGCTGTGTATGACCCTTGTGACCTTTGTAGCTGTGTATGACCCGTATGAATTCTGTAGCTGTGTATGACCCTTGTGACCTCTGTAGCTGTGTATGACCCTTGTGACCTATGTAGCTGTGTATGACCCTTGTGACCTCTTTAGCTGTGTATGACCCTTGTGACCTCTGTAGCTGTGTATGACCCTTATGACTTCTGTAGTTGTGTATGACCCTTGTGACCTCTGTAGCTGTGTATGACCCTTGTGACCTCTGTAGCTGTGTATGACCCTTTTGACTTCTGTAGCTGTATATGACCCTTGTGACTTCTGTAGCTGTGTATGACCCTTGTGACTTCTGTAGCTGCGTATGACCCTTGTGACTTCTGTAGTTGTGTATCACCCTTGTGACCTCTGTAGCTGTGTATGACCCTTGTGACCTCTGTTGCTGTGTATGACCCATGTTTTGTTGTGCTACCACTCACAGAATAAACATAGGTGCGCACAATAAACATGGGTGTGCACAATAAATATGGGGTGCACAATAAACAATGGTGCACAATAAACATGGGGTGCACAATAAACATGGGTGTGCGCAACAAACATGGGTGTGCACAATAAACATGGGTGTGCACAATAAACATGGGGTGCACAATAAACATGGGGTGCACAATAAACATGGGGTGCACAATAAACATGGGGTGCACAATAAACATGGGGTGCACAATAAACATGGGTGTGCACAATAAACATTGGGTGCACAATAAACATGGGGTGCACAATAAACATGGGTGTGCACAATAAATATGGGTGTGCACAATAAACATGGGTGTGCAGAATAAACATGGGTGTGCACAATAAACATGGGTGTGCACAATAAACATGGGTGTGCACAATAAACATGGAGGTGCACAGTAAACATGGGATGCACGGTAAACATGGGGTTCACAGTAAACATGGGGTGCACAATAAACATGAGGGTGCACAGAAAACATGGGGTGCACAGTAAACATGGGGTGCACAGTAAACATGGGGTGCACAGTAAACATGGGGATGCACAATAAACATGGGGATGCACAGTAAACATGGGGATGCACAGTAAACATGGAGGTGCACAATAAACATGGGGTGCACAATAAACATGGGTGTGCACAATAAACATGGGGTGCAAAATAAACATGGGGTGCACAATAAACATGGGGGTGCACAATAAACATGGGGTGCACAATAAACATGGGGTGCACAATAAACATAAGTGTGCACAATAAACATTGGGTGTACAATAAACATGGGTGTGCACAATAAACATGGGTGTGCACAATAAACATGGGTGTGCACAATAAACATGGGTGTGCACAATAAACATGGGTGTGCACAATAAACATGGGTGTGTACAATAAACATGGGGTGCACAATAAACATGGCTGTGCACAATATGCTTCGGTGTGCACAATAAACATGGTGCACAATAAACATTGGTGCACAATAAACATGAGGTGCACAATACACATGGGTGTGCACAACAGACATGTGTGTGCACAAATATGGGTGTGCACAATAAACATGGGTGTGCACAATAAACATGGGGGTGCACAGTATACGTGGGGTGCACAATAAACATGGAGGTGCACAGTAAACATGGGATGCACGGTAAACATGGGGTTCACAGTAAACATGGGGTGCACAATAAACATGAGGGTGCACAGAAAACATGGGGTGCACAGTAAACATGGGGTGCACAGTAAACATGGGGTGCTCAGTAAACAATGGGGTGCAAAGTAAACATGAGGTTACACAATAAACATGGGGATGCACAGTAAATACGGGTGCACAGTAAACATGGTGTGCACAGTAAACATGAGGTGCACAGTAAACATGGGGTTCACAGTAAACATGGGGTGCATAATAAGCATGGGGGTGCACAGTAAACATGGGGTGCACAGTAAACATGGGGGTGCACAGTAAACATGGGGGTGCACAGAGAACATAGGGGTTCACAGTAAACATGGGGTGCAAAGTAAACATGGGGGTCACAGTAAACATGGGGGTGCACAGTAAACTTGGTGTGCACAGTAAACATGGGGATGCACAGTAAACATGGGGGTGCACAGTAAACATGGGGTGCACAGTAAACATGGGGTGCACAGTAAAACTTGGGGGGGCACAGTAAACATGGGGTTGCACAGTAAACTTGGGTGCACAGTAAACATGGGGTGCACAGAAAAAACAATGGGGGTTCACAGTAAACATGGGGGTGCACGGTAAACATATGGGTGCACAGTAAACATGGGGGTGCACAGTAAACCTGGGGGTTCACAGTAAGAATGGGGTGCACAGTAAACATTGGGTTAAACAGTAAACATGGGGTGCACAGTAAACATGGGGTGCACAGTAAACATAGGGTGCACAAAAAAACACCTGGAGTGCATAATAAACATGGGGTGCACAGTAAACATGGGAGCACAGTAAACATGGGGGTGCACAGTAAACATGGGGGTGCACAGTAAACATGGGGGTGCACAATAAACATTTGGTGCACAGTAAACATGGGGTGCACAGTAAACATGGGGGTGCACAGTAAGCATGGGGATGCACAGTAAACCTGGGGATGCACAGTAAACCTTTGGGATGCACAGTAAACAGGGGCGTGCACATAAAGATGGGATGAACATAAACCGGGGGATGCACAGTAAACATGGGGATGCACAGTAAACATGGGGATGCACAGTAAACATGGGGATGCACAGTAAACCTGGGGATGCACAGTAAACATGGGGATGCACAGTAAACATGGGGATGCACAGTAAACATGGGGGTTGCACAGTAAACATGGGGATCACAGTAAACATGGGGTCACAGTAAACATGGGGATGCACAGTAAACATGGGGGTGCACAGTAAACATGGGATGCACAGTAAACAGGGATCACAGTAAACTTTGGGGATGCACAGTAAACATGGGGATGCACAGTAAACATGGGGGTGCACAGTAAACAGGGGGATGCACAGTAAACATGGGAAGCACAAAAAACATTGAGATGCACAGTAAACCTGGGGATGCACAGTAAACATGGGGGTGCACAGTAAACATGGTGATGCACAGTAAACATGAGGATGCACAGTAAACATGGGGATGCACAGTAAACCTGGGGATGCACAGTAAACATGGGGATGCACAGTAAACATGGGGATGCACAGTAAACATGGGGATGCACAGAAAAACAGGGGGATGCACAGTAAACAGGGGGATGCACAGTAAACATGGGGAATGAACAGTAAACAGGGGGATGCACAGTAAACATGGGGATCACAGTAAACATGGGGATGCACAGTAAACATGGGATGCACAGTAAACATGGGATGCACAGTAAACATGGGGATGCACAGTAAACATGGGGATGCACAGTAAAAAAGGGGATGCATGTAAACATGGGGATGCACAGTAACATGGGGATGCACAGAAAAACATGGGGATGCACAGTAAACATGGGATGCACAGTAAACATGGGGATGCACATTTAAACGGGGGATGCAAAATAAACAGGGGGATGCACAGTAACCATGGGGATGCACAGTAAACATGGTGTGCACATTTAAACATGAGTGCACAGTAAACAGGGGGTTCACATAAAACCATGGGGTGCATAATAAGCGGGGGTGCCAGTAAACGGGGGTGCACAGAAAACAGGGGGGGTGCACAGAAAAACATGGGGGTGCACAGAGAACATAGGGGTTCACATAAACATGGGGTGCAAAGAAAAACATGGGGGTCACAGTAAAAAATGGGGGCACAGTAAACTTGGTGTGCACAGTAAACATGGGGATGCACATAAAACATGGGGTGCCCCAGTTAAACATGGGGTGCACAGTAAACATGGGGTGCACAGTAAACTTGGGGTGCACAGTAAACATGGGGTGCACAGTAAACTTGGGTGCACAGTAAACATGGGGTGCACAGTAAACATGGGGGTTCACAGTAAACATGGGGGTGCACGGTAAACATATGGGTGCACAGTAAACATGGGGGTGCACAGTAAACCTGGGGGTTCACAGTAAGAATGGGGTGCACAGTAAACATTGGGGTTCACAGTAAACATGGGGTGCACAGTAAACATGGGGTGCACAGTAAACATAGGGTGCACAATAAACACCTGGAGTGCATAATAAACATGGGGTGCACAGTAAACATGGGGATGCACAGTAAACATGGGGGTGCACAGTAAACATGGGGGTGCACAGTAAACATGGGGGTGCACAATAAACATTTGGTGCACAGTAAACATGGGGTGCACAGTAAACATGGGGGTGCACAGTAAGCATGGGGATGCACAGTAAACCTGGGGATGCACAGTAAACCTGGGGATGCACAGTAAACATGGGCGTGCACAGTAAAGATGGGGATGAACAGTAAACCTGGGGATGCACAGTAAACATGGGATGCACAGTAAACATGGGATGCACAGTAAACATGGGATGCACAGTAAACCTGGGATGCACAGTAAACATGGGGATGCACAGTAAACATGGGGATGCACAGTAAAATGGGGGTGCACGTAAAAAACATGGGGATGCACAGTAAACATGGGGATGCACAGTAAACATGGGAGGGCACAGTAAACATGGGGTGCACAGTAAACATGGGGATGCACAGTAAACATGGGGATGCACAGTAAACATGGGGATGCACAGTAAACATGGGGATGCACAGTAAACATGGGGGTGCACAGTAAACATGGGGATGCACAGTAAACATGGGGATGCACAATAAACATTGAGATGCACAGTAAACCTGGGGATGCACAGTAAACATGGGGGTGCACAGTAAACATGGTGATGCACAGTAAACATGGGATGCACAGAAAACATGGGGATGCACATAAACCTGGGGATGCCACAGTAAACAGGGGGATGCACAGTAAACATGGGATGCACAGAAAAACATGGGGATGCCACAGTAAACATGGGGATGCACAGTAAACATGGGATGCACAGTAAACAGGGGGATGAACAGTAAACATGGGATGCACAGTAAACATGGGGATGCACAGTAAACAGGGGGATGCACAGTAAACATGGGGATGCACAGTAAACAGGGGGAAATGCACAGTAAACATGGGGATGCACAGTAAACATGGGGATGCCCCAGTAAACATGGGGATGCATAGTAAACATGGGGATCACAGTAAACAGGGGGATGCACAGTAAACATGGGGATGCAACAGTAAACATGGGGATGCACAGTAAACATGGGGATGCACAGTAAACGTGGGGATGCACAATAAACATGGGGATGCACAGTAACCATGGGGATGCACAGTAAACATGGGGATGCACAGTAACCATGGGGATGCACAGTAAACATGGGATGCACAGAAAACATGGGATGCATATTAAACATGGGTGCACAGTAAACATGGGATGCACAGTAAACCGGGGGTGCACAGTAAACATGGGGATGCACAGTAAACATGGGGGTGCACAGTAAACCAGGGGGTGCACAGTAAACATGGGGATGCACAGTAAACATGGGGGTGCACAGTAAACATGGGGATGCACAGTAAACATTGGGATGCATAGTAAACATGGGGTGCACAGTAAACATGGGGATGCACAGTAAACATGGGGGTGCACAGTAAACATGGGGGTGCACAGTAAACATGGGGGTGCACAGTAAACATGGGGGTGCACAGTAAACATGGGGTGCACAGTAAACATGGGGTGCACAGTAAACTTTGGGAATGCACAGTAAACATGGGGATGCACAGTAAACAGGGGGATGCACAGAAAAACCTGGGGATGCACAGTAAACATGGGGATGCACAGTAAACATGGGGATGCACAGTAAACCGGGGGATGCACAGTAAACAGGGGATGCACAGTAAACATGGGGTGCACAGAAAACCCTGGGGGTGCACAAAAAACATGGGGATGCACAGTAAACATGGGGATGCATATAAACCTGGGGATGCACAGTAAACCTGGGGAATGCACAGTAAACATGGGATGCACAGTAAACATGGGGATGCACATAAACCTGGGGATGCACAGTAAACATGGGGATGCACAGTAAACATGGGGATGCACAGTAAACCTGGGGATGCACAGTAAACATGGGATGCACAGAAAACATGGGGTGCACAGAAAACCTGGGGGTGCACAGTAAACATGGAGATGCACAGTAAACATGGGGATGCATAGTAAACCTGGGGATGCACAGTAAACATGGGGATGCATAGTAAACCTGGGGATGCACAGTAAACATGGGGTGCACAGTAAACTAGCTGCTCAGGCGGCAAACTAAACTAAATCCACTTGATGACCTTATTCTAACTTATTCTACAATATTCTTCTGACTTTGTACTGAGACCTTCACCTGGCTACGGCTCCACTTGTCTCCCTCTGACCTCGACCCTCTTATTAGTCTCTCTCTCTGCCGTGTATATTATTATTATTATTTTTATTATTATTATTTTTATATTAGTATTATTATTTTATTTTTATTATTATTATTATTATTATTATTATTATTATTATTATTATTATTATTATATTATAATTATTATTATTATTATTATTATTTTTTTTTCACTTGAAGTTTTTAACGTTCTGTCCCGTGTGCTCCTTGATTATTTTGACGTAAGACTTTTCCTGGGCCTGAGAACTACATTTTGTTGTCGTTACCCTGCGTAGTTTTGGTCTCTTAACTACTTAATAATTTTCTATGTAATGACTCCTAATACTTTGCTTGGTACTGGCGACACGGCAGTGATACACAGCCCAGTGTTGGTCCTCATACTGAATCTGTGACCTTGGGTCAAGGACACAACCATTCAAGCATTGATACCAGTTTGTAAAATGGCCTTAATGACCCATTGGGTCAGTCATCATATGAGCAAGGTCTGATTCAGATTATTTTCCCCCAACACGCACATTAACAACTTTAAATAAGGCGTAGTTTTTTACCACTGTATCGTAAAACGTTCTCCTTGTGTCCCTTTCCCTTGCTCAGGTTGACCTTATTTTTTGTTTGTTTGGCGTCTGTTTGCAATTTATTTCTGTCGCCTGCGCTGCTGGTTTGTTGTGCACTCTGTGCTCATCCGTGAGACAGTTTTAATTGAACAAGATTACAATGGTTTTTAATATAATATTTGCTACAATAAGGTTTTAAAGTTTGTCATAATTACTACGGTCTCTGTCTCAAAGTAATGGACTACATATTGGTTCTATCAAACTTTTGAGATGATTCTTCGCTTGTGATTCATACTTCAGTACCAGTCTTCCGGAATACTCTTGTTTTAACCTGAATAAATCTTTGAGGTTCCTGAAAAATTCTTATTATTTAAATGCTGAGCTTCTGATGTCAGTACGTGCAGGTGTGCACGTGTGCACGCACTACCGGGACAAGCTTTTGCCAGTGGTTCAGAGGAGAGTGAAGCTGGAACCTTGAGAAGCGGTTTGGGCCACCACCGCCGTCACTACCCTCCTTCTATGTACCCTTTTTTCTTTAGTTTCATGTATTTCATTGTTAAACTACCCTGAGCTACGTGACATTCTACAGGTTGGAGCAAGAGCTAAAGCTTTCTTCACACACCCATGGTGCAGGATGGTTGCAGTATGGGGTTTTCGCAAGTAAGCCCAGCTGCAGTAGCCATGATGATAAAGCATTCCACTGTGGGTTCAGTATCGACGATAGCTTTAAAGGTTTCCTTCCAGCATAGCTTTGGGGTTACTTTTACATAGGAAATACTATATTCAATGTGATAGAAAGAACTCTAGATACTAACTGATAACCTGGCAGGACTGGTATGGGAGAACAGAGGAGCAAGGTGAGGTGAGGTCTGGTATGTGGTGGGGCCTAAGGCAATCAGTTCTCGGCTCTCCTAAACGGGTTTGTATTCTGCCAGTGATTTTTCCTTTTTTTGTGGGGTGAGCTTTCTTGTACTTTACTTCACACTGTTAAATGTCGGCCGTCTCTGTAAGTTATCTTGTTCATTGGGATCACTCTGTGTGACCCTTTAGAGTTGCTCATTGTCAGGTATGAATGTAACTCAGTGTCCAGAATATCTTGTTAGTTTTGTCAAGTCCGGGAACCAAAGCAAGTATAGTACTAGGGGAAGGGAGCACAACTTTGTAATACCCACAGTTGGTGGTCAGGTAATAATAATATCTTTATTATTACTAATGCAAAGTTTTAAATGTTGGACAGGAAAATAACCATGCTACATATAAACTAAATAATGTAGATCTTAATATTACTGATTGGGAAAAGGATTTAGGAGTTGGCAGTAATGTGAAACCAAGACAACAGTGCATAAGTGTTCGCAATAAAGCGAACAAAATTCCTGGCTTCTTATCAAGAAACATAAATAATAGAAGTCCTCAGGAGAATACACTAGGAGAGGGAGAATACACTAGCGTGCCTCGTTGTGCTCCCGGTTTTCTCGTGTTTTCACGGTCGCTCTTACGTGCTAGAACTTTAATTTGTGTCATCAATCCTATACGATACATCCCTCTAGCGCCTGGAACCAATCTTGGGCGGAAAACATTATATACTGAGTCAAAAAAAGGAGAATTAGTGTGCACTGCGTAGCAGAGTTTACTGCCAGAGGGGAATCATAGGCCTGTGTCCCGTGTGGAAAAAAATAATAATAATTGAACTTTTCATGTCAGAGGAAAGAAAGTCTCCCTGAAAGCATTGATATACATAGGTATAGTGTATACTCCCAAGTGGCTCCCTAGTATATTGATGATAAAGGCTAAAGTGTCATTTGAAAACGGTGAATTTGTAAATGAAGTGATAAGCCATAGGGGCAGGTGCCAGAAGTCGCCAGAAACTTACCACAGGTCAGCTGTTTTAATAATCTTCCTGCCTGCTAGTGTACTCGCATATAATCTAGTGATACCAGTGAATAGCAAATACAGTTTTTGTAGTAGCAACTAACCAGTATTAAAATGGTACTTATAAAAGTGGAGTGACTTTCATTAGTTTTCTTTTTCTTGAAATACGAGACGTTACTGTGAATTTCCCATATAACCTGTAGTTACCCAGCGGTGGGCAATATACACAACGAAAGAAAATTATACTACAAAAAAAGCGCCCCTTCCTCCAAAATTTGCACCAGTCAACTATAGTGATAATATAGCTTTTATTGTGGTGGAGACGGAAAAAAAAAATAGAGAAGCTAGATACAGCGATTGATAAACAAAGGTGGGGGCTCGACCGTTCGCCCATTGTAGGAGGCCAGCAGTCACCGGCTCTTAACACGCAATTAAAACTTTTGTATCAATCAAATCACATATTACTCGGTAGATAATTCCAGTAAATCCCTCATGTGTTAGCTCAAATCACCGACCAGTAGGGTTTAAATAAGTGACCCACTGATCAGATCAGATAGACTGGTCCGAACCCTTGACGGGCCCCGAACCCTGGACGGGTTTTTTCAAACGGTTTCGTTTGTGCACCACCTACCAGGTTATTATAGAATATTCAAGAGGTTCTAGTAAAATTTGCAGTAAATAAACCATTCAAATCATTATGAAGCTGTGTGTAGTCTGTGGTCACCCAAACAAACGGGCTTCCACATGCAAAATTGCCCATTTCTGTGGAAATTGGTGGCACGCCCCTTGTGCAGATATCCAAGAACTAGCTACAAGCAGTATTAAAACGGGGAAGTGTTTTTGGGTATGCCCAAATGAGATAAATCGTGGACTAAAATCACAAGGGTATTAAAAGAGGTCAACATCAAAGCGCTTTAAATAGAAAACCTGGAAGCTTTCTACAACAGTTTGGGAACATAAAAAGTCCGGGCTGAATGGTACTGCCCTTGAAACTGGCCAGTATCAGAAACTGTAAGGCGGGAGATGATGTCCTGGTAGTCAGTAAATGGGGGCTGATAGTGCTGTCCTGGGAGACAGTAATGGTGAAGCTGGGGGTGCTGTCCTGGGAGACAGTAAGGGTGAAGCTGGAGATGCTGTCCTGGGAGACAGTAATGGGGAACTGGAGATGCGTCCTGGAGACAGTAATGGTGAAGCTGGAGTTTTTGCCCCAGGTAGTGGGGAATTATACGCAGGAAGGAATACATATGAATGACCGCATAGGGGACAGGAGCCATAGTAGGGAAACAAGTGTAGTCAAAGATAAAACCAATATTGCAAACTAGAAAATACCGCAGGAAATAGCAAACAAGAGGACTCCACAGCAATAGTGAGGATATATTACCAAAAACAAAGGGTGGAGCCCCCTTTTTGGTGCAAAGGGAGGATAGAAGTAAGACAGGGAAACATGCACCAACAGGAATACATCACAGAAACCCAAGGCAAACGGAAACCAAGCCTGTGCACATACTATGCACTCGGTATCTGCTGGCATGGAAATCGGGAAAAACATGGGACGTGCAACTATGCCCAAACCCTGGGAAAAATGCCATGCCCATATGACAACAGGAAAAATTTAAAACCCTCCCTTCCTGTAGCTTTTCCACCCTGAACTGTGTACCTCTTCAGTACGGGAAAGACTGTGCTATAATTTAAATTGCCAGCATACCATCTAAAGGGGACAAAAAATACAAAACATCCAGGCCAAGGGAAAACCTTTGGTAGCCACAGCCACTCAAGAGGGAGAGGTTTTTTAGTGCCAGGAAGGAAAAAAAACTGGCAGGAAATGGCAGAAATCGTACACCAAATCCAGTCATTCCTGAGTGGAACCACAGTCGATGGCCTCCACTCCAAACCAACAGATACAGATACTAATGCCGGAAAAAAAATCCCCCCCCAGTACCAACAATACCACCAGTCCGATAACATTTTTCTTTGCAAATATACAGGGGCTAAAGCCAGCAACAAACAACAAAATACCTTTCATCCGTGGACTGCTTTTCAGAGGCCCAAAAGGGAATGTTTTCCCGGGTTCACTGAGACCCACATAAAGGATCACTTGGACAATGAAATAATGGATCCCAGGGTTTCAACCATACAGATGTGACAGAGTGAACAGGCAAAAGGGGGGGTTTGCCTGTAAAATTGCAGAGTCACTTGTTTGCACAGAACTGCTAAATGCCTCAATTTATGTATGGAAGTTTTAGCAGTAAAGGTCGAGAACCAAAACCTAGTCATTGTGATAGTCTACAAGCCTCCGGATGCAACATCCCAGCAATTCCAGAACAGCTGTTAAAAATTGACCACTGTCTGGAAAACCTTCCACTCCTGCACCCAACATCTGCTTCTGGGGATTTCAACTTAAGGCACCTAAAATGGAGGAATATAAACAAATAATATTGTTGCAGTAATAACCCCAGGAGGGAGCTCTGATGAAAACTCACACTCACGCGAGCTTTTAAATCTCTGCACAAAAAATTTAATTTAAACCAGCAAATAATAAGCCCCACTAGACGGAGAATACACTAGACCTCATCTTCACTAACAATGATGATCTGATAAAAATATCACCATATCAAAAAAATATACTCAGATCACAACATAATTGAGGTTCAGTCATGTATCGCGGAGCCCCAGACCGACATAATGAGATTAGTCACGAGGGGGCATTCACCAAATTCAACTTCAATAACAAAAAAATAAAGTGGGACCAAGTAAACCAAGTCCCCAACCGATATAAGCTGGGAAGATAATACTAAGCAACACAGACCCCAACTTTTGCCTAAACAGATTAACTCGGTAGCACTCGATGTATGCACAAGGCTTATTCCTCTAAGAAAAAAGGGGGAGTAGATGTAAAACAGAAAGAGACAGGCGCTCCCTTTACAGGCACGGAAAAGAATAACAGACGGCTAAAAGAGGTCAATATATCTGAAATGCGTAGGGAGACACTGGGCAGAGAAATAGCAAGCATCGAACTTAACTAAAAGAATCCTTTAGGAGTCAGGAATCGCGGGAAGAACTAAAAGCCATAAATGAAATCGAAAGAAACCCAAAGTATTTCTTCTCCTATGCCAAATCAAAATCGAGAACAACGTCCATTTTTGGCCCCTACTTAAACAAGATGGTCCTACCCCAGATGACAACAAGGAAATGAGTGAGCTTACCAAGCCCAATATGACTCAGTTTTTTTGCAAGCCGCTAACCAGACTGAGAGTCGAAGATCAAAATGAAAATTTTTTTTGAGAGAGCCACAAAATTTGATTAACACAAGCCTATCCGATGTTAAACCTGACGCCAAATGACTTCGAACAGGCATAAATGACATGCCCATGCACTCTGCCCCAGGGCCAGACTCATGGAACTCTGTGTTCTCAAGAACTGCAAGAAGCCCCTATCACGAGCCTTTTCCATCCTATGGAGAGGGGGCATGGACACGGGGGTCGTCCCACATTTTCTAAAAACAAAAGACATAGCCCCCCTCCACAAAGGGGGCAGTAAAGCAACAGCAAAGAACTACAGACCAAAGCACTAACATCCCCCTATCATAAAAATCTTGAAAGGGTCCTAAAAGCAAGATCACCACGCATCTAGAAACCCATCAGTTTTCACAACCCAGGGCAACATGGGTTTAGAACAGGTCGCTCCTGTCTTCTCAACTATTGGACCACTACGACAAGGGCCTAAATGCACTAGAAGACAAAAAGAATTTCAGATGTAATATATACAGA
The DNA here is from genome assembly GCF_026875155.1 of Cherax quadricarinatus. Taxonomy (NCBI): domain Eukaryota; kingdom Metazoa; phylum Arthropoda; class Malacostraca; order Decapoda; family Parastacidae; genus Cherax; species Cherax quadricarinatus. Next base: position 60,611,760 of record NC_069417.1, on the reverse strand, counting down.
CTTTGCAAAAGCCTTCGACAAGTGTGACCATTTGGGGTAATAGCGCACAAAATGCGTGCTAAAGGAATAACAGGAAAAGTCGGTCGATGGATCTATAATTTCCTCACTAACAGAACACAGAGAGTAGTCGTCAACAGAGTAAAGTCCGAGGCAGCTACGGTGAAAAGCTCTTTTCCACAAGGCACAGTACTCGCTCCCATCTTGTTCCTCATCCTTATATCCGACATAGACAAGGATGTCAGCCACAGCACCGTGTCTTCCTTTGCAGATGACACCCGAATCTGCATGACATGTCTTCCATTGCAGACCTGCAAAGCTCCAGGCAGACATCAACCAAATCTTTCAGTGGGCTGCAGAAAACAATATGAAGTTCAACGATGAGAAATTTCAATTACTCAGATAGGGTAAAAAATAGGAAATTAAATCTTCATCAGAGTACAAAACAAATTCTGGCCACAAAATAGAGCGAAACACCAACGTCAAAGACCTGGGAGTGATCATGTCGGGGGACTCACCTTCAAGGGACCATAAAAAATGTATCAATCGCATCTGCTAGAAAAAAAGACAGGATGGATAATGAGAACCTTCAAAAATAGGGGGGCCAAGCCCATGATGACACTCTTCAGGTCACTTGTTCTATCTAGGCTGGAATATTGCTGCACACTAACAGCACCTTTCAAGCAGGTGAAATTGCCGACCTAGAAAATGTACAGAGAACTTTCACGGCGCGCATAACGGAGATAAAACACCTCAATTATTGGGGGCGCTTGAGGTCCTAAACCTGATTCCCTGGAACGCAGGAGGGAAGATCCCTGTTATATACACCCGGAAAATCCTAGAGGGGCTAGTACCGAACTTGCACACGAAAATCACCCACTTTCGAAGCAAAAAACTGGCAACGAGCACCATCCCCCCAATGAAAAGCAGGGGTGCACTAGCACGTAAGAGACCATACAATAATGTCAGGGGCCCGAGACTTTCAACTCCTCCCGCACACATAAGGGGGTTTACCAACAGACCCCTGGAGTCTTCAAGCGGCACTGGACAAGCACCTAAAGTCATTTCCAAAACACCCGGGGCTGTGGCTCGTATGTTGGTTTGCGTGCAGCCCACACACCTGTTGACGGCCTATCCCCAGAGGCCGGTCTCAGACCGGGCCGCGGGGGGCTTTGGGGGACCCCCCGGGCTCTCTCCCAGGTAAACTCCCAGGTAATTTTATCCTTGGTTAGGTTTTGTTTTAGACTATGCGCACATTCTGGTCACCTATTACAGAATGGATAAAATGCCTGGAAAACATACAGAGGAGTTGACAAAGTTGACCCCTGTATCAAAACTTCCCTATGAGGTAGACTGAGGCCCCCGAATCTGCACTCTCTAAAAGGCGTGAATAGGGGGAATACGAGGTGTATAAAGGGAAGACAGGAATAAAAAGGGATGAAAATAGCGACAAAATACACTACCAAAACAAGACTCACGAATGGTTTCAATTTGGGAAAAAATAAATTTCAGGAAAAGGGTACAGAAAGCACTGGTTTTGGGAAAAAGTTGTGGAATGGAACAAACTCCCCGGTACCGCACTGAAGCTAAAACATTGGCAGTTTTTAAAAAAAGGTTAGATAAAAACATAGGGGGGATTGGACCTGACTAGCTTATCTAAGTCGTGCCCCTCTCCTCCTTAATCCTGGACTTTACTAAGTTGGGTCATTGCAAAGCCGGGAAGACTTTGGGCCTGCCCCCGCTGGGCCCCTACCTGCTGCATGTTTTTTCCCTTTTTTATTTCTTATTTCTACAAGTACATGTACAAGGTATACAGGTCTAGTTGACATCAGTGACATACTACTATATAGAAAGCCGCTTGTTATGCAGAGCATTTCGGGCAAATTAGGCCAATTTTGTCCCAGGATGCGACCCACACCAGTCGACTAGCACCCAGGTACCTATTTTATACTGATGGGTGAACACAGACAACCAGTGTAAGGAAACACGCCCAATGTTTCTACCGTCCCCGGGAATCAAACTCGGACTTTACAGTGTGAAGCGAGAGCTTTTGCCACCAGGCAACGGGCCACATTTTATTTTACAGCAATAAAGGAATGGAACGGACTGCCTGCACATGTTAAAGCCTGTCACAGCATGAACCAGAAGACAGCCAAGATATAACTAATGAATGCAGCTATAGAAAGGGAGAAGTAATTGCTTGTATACCTACCATACATGTACCTATTATTATGACCTGATCCTCTCTTTAATATTAATGTAAATAATTCAGTTGACTTTATTCCTAGTATAGTATTTTCTTTTATTGTAATTGGTCTTCACAGACTTGAATTACTTAATAATTAAATAATAAGTTGTTACAAGGATCCCAATGGAAATAAATCACTGAATTATTTGGATTATCCTGGGTAATCTACGTATATGTTGTTAGGTAAGACACATATGCAACAGTTAGGTATCTTTATTTCGAAACGTTTCGCCTACACAGTAGGCTTCTTCAGTCGAGTACAGAAAAGTTGATAGAAGCAGAAGATACTTGAAGACAATGTAATCAGTCCATCACCCTTAAAGTTTTGAGGTGGTCAGTCCCTCCGTCTGGAGAAGAGCATTGTTCCGTTGTCTGAAACAATATGAAGTTGAAGTGACAGAATGGGGCCCTTATAAGTCCAGGGGGGAGACGAGGTTTTCTTTGGAGGGGAGGTCCCTCTCAAACCCAGCCGTTTCTCACTAAGAGGTTGTCGAATTGATGGGCTGTACCAAGGCCCCTTCTGTCATTTTTAACTTAATGTTTCAGACAAGGGAAAAATGCTCTTCTCCCAAATGAGGGACTGACCACCTCAAAAATTTAAGGGGATGGGGCGATTTCATCGCTTTAAATATCTTTTGCTTCTATCAACTTTCTGTACTCGACTAAGAAGCTACTGTGTAGCAAACGTTTCGAAAAAAAGATACCTAACTGTTGATATTGTCTTTCCTAAAAAACGTCGTATTTATACCTTTCAATTTTATTCTTCGACACTGCAACACAAGGGGTTTTTGGACAACCCCCACTTTTGACAACCTCTATGTGAGAACGGCTGGGGGTTTTAGAGGGACCTGCCCTCCCAAAGCAACCCACGCTCACCCCCTGGCACATAAAGCCCCATTTGCACTTCAATTTATATTGTTCAGGAAACGGGAAAATGTCTTCTCCGAGAGGGGGCTAAAACCCCCTCAAAAATTTTTGGGTGATGGATTTATTACTTTGCTTCAGATCTTCTGCTTACAATTTTCTGTACTCGACGAAAAAACCTACTGTGTAGGCGAAACGTTTTGAAAAAAGATACCTAACGTTGAATGTGTCTTACCTAACAAACTGTCGGTATTTATACCATTTCAATGTTCATTCTGTCAAAACCGCAACACAAGGGTAACTTGGTACAGACCATCAAAATTTGACAAACCCCTACTAGTGGAACGCTGGGGTTTTTAAAGGGGCCTGCCCCCCCAAAGAACCAAAGTCTCACCTCCTGGCACTATATAAGGCCCCATTCTGTACTTCAACTTTATTTTTTTCAACAACGAAACAATGCCTTCTCCCCACTGAGGACTGACCACCTCAAAACTTTAAGGGGGATGGACTGATTACATCGTCTTTAAGTTCTTCTGCTTCTATCAACTTTTTTGTACTCGACGAAGAAGCCTACTGTGTAGGCGAAACGTTTCGAAATAAAGATCCCTAACTGTTGCATATGTGTCTTACCTAACAATCTGTCGGTATTTTATACCATTTCAATGTTCATTCTGTCAGACACTGCAACACAAGGGTATCTTGGTACAGACCATCAACTTCGACAACCTCTACTATGAGAACGCTGGTTTGAGAGGGACCTGCCCTCCCAAAGCAACCTACGTCTCACCTCCTGGCACTATAAGGCCCCATTCTGTCACTTCAACTTCATATGTTTCAGACAACGGAACAATGCTCTTCTCCAGACTGAGGGACTGACCACCTCAAAACTTTAAGGGTGATGGACTGATTACATCGTCTTCAAGTATCTTCTGCTTCTATCAACTTTTCTGTACTCGACTGAAGAAGCCTACTGTGTAGGCGAAACGTTTCGAAATAAAGATACCTAACTGTTGCATATGTGTCTTACCTAACAATCTGTCGGTATTTTATACCATTTAATGTTCATTCTGTCAGACACTGCAACACAAGGGTATCTTGGTACAGACCATCAACTTCGACAACCTCTACTAGTGAGAACGGCTGGGTTTGAGAGGGACCTGCCCTCCCAAAGCAACCTACGTCTCACCTCCTGGCACTATATAAGGCCCCATTCTGTCACTTCAACTTCATATTGTTTCAGACAACGGAACAATGCTCTTCTCCAGACTGAGGGACTGACCACCTCAAAACTTTAAGGGTGATGGACTGATTACATCGTCTTCAAGTATCTTCTGCTTCTATCAACTTTTCTGTACTCGACTGAAGAAGCCTACTGTGTAGGCGAAACGTTTCGAAATAAAGATACCTAACTGTTGCATATGTGTCTTACCTAACAATCTGTCGGTATTTTATACCATTTCAATGTACGTATATGTTGCTATGTATGATAATTTAAGTAACTGTATTTATGGGCGCTAGTTTACCTTGTTCACCTGCAGTGATGGCTGGCTGCTAGTGGAAGTTTTTGCTATAGCTAAATATATCCAGCGTTCCCTGGGTGATAATTAGATAGCCTGGCCGCCTTAACTGATTCTTGTAGGTTCGTTCTAAGTGATGTGGCACTAATTGTGCCTAATATTTTAATTCTTTGGCCTTGATTATAGATCGTAAGGTTTCGGTGGCCCGGTGGCCTGGTGGCTAAAGTTCCCGCTTCACACACGGAGGGCCCGGGTTCGATTCCCAGCTGGTGGAAACATTTCGACACGTTTCCTTACACCTGTTGTCCTGTTCACCTAGCAGCAAATAGGTACCTGGGTGTTAGTCGACTGGTGTGGGTCGCATCCTGGGGGACAAGATTAAGGACCCCAATGGAAATAAGTTAGACAGTCCTCGATGACGCACTGACTTTCTTTGGTTATCCTGGGTGGCTAACCCTCCGGGGTTAAAAATCCGAACGAAATCTTATCTTACATTTAGTTTGATCATCATCTGTGTGTCTCCCAAACTGCCAGAAGTACTTGTAACCAAGCCTAAGCCTGGCCACTACATCAGTCAGTACTTGTAAACCAAGCTTAAGCCTGGCCACTACAACATCAGTCAGTACTTGTAAACCAAGCTTAAGCCTGGCCACTACAACATCAGTCAGTACTTGTAACCAAGCCTAAGCCTGGCCACTACAACATCAGTCAGTACTTGTAACCAAGCCTAAGCCTGGCCACTACAACATCAGTCAGTACTTGTAACCAAGCCTAAGCCTGGCCACTACAACATCAGTCAGTACTTGTAACCAAGCCTAAGCCTGGCCACTACAACATCAGTCAGTCTCTTCACATTGCACGTTGCTCCATAAACATACTTATCTACGTTCATGTTATCATAGTGGGTTATAGATCTACTCAGGCTTCTAACTGCATTCCTATAACAATCATTTTCATTATTTACTTCTCTCCTAATATTATTCCTAATGCTAGACACAGATATACCAAAGTTATATTCAACATTCTCCTTCTGGGTACTCTTCTTGGCTAACATATCAACTTTATCATGAAGGAGTAATCCAATGTGTGATGGGATCCATAGCAATTGTACATTAATTCCTTTGTCCCTAATTTTTGAGTATCTATACCTGGCTTCTCCAATGAGCATGTTGTTGGAGTCATTATATGAGCCAAGAGCCTTCAATGATGTCTGCGAGTGTTAATATATCATCGGTTTTTATCTTCTTCAGTGTTTTAAACTTCCGTATACATTGTGTGTTTTAGTGTATAAATTGTTTAGTAGTTCCATAATTCCAGTACTCTACAGTCCATCCTTTGTCCAACTAGCAGCTTTACCAGAGTATGATTGCAAATTTCTGCACTTTTGTGGATTATCTGTAGACGCTCTCTCGTGTGGATGCCACACAGGTACCGCATAGGCCTACCCTGAGTGGCCGCATGTGCTTGGTATTTGCTCTAGCCAAAAAAAAAAAAAAAAAAAAAAACTATTGCTTCCTGAAGTTAAATTGGCAGCCGTGTGTGTGTGTGCCTGGCAGCCATGTGTGTGTGTGTACTCACCTATTTGTGGTTGCAGGGGTCGAGTCTTAGCTCCTGGCCCTCTCTCTCCCCGCTCCATGAGCTTTATCAAACCTCGTCTTAAAACTGTGTATGGTTCCTGCCTCCACTACGTCATTTTCTAGGCTATTCCACTGCCTTACAACTCTATGACTGAAGAAATACTTCCTAATATCTCTCTGACTCATTTGTGTCTTCAACTTCCAATTGTGGCCTCTTGTCTCTGTGTCCCCTCCCTGGAACATCCTGTCTTTGTCCACCTTCTCTATTCCACGCAGTATTTTATATGTCGTTATCATGTCTCCCCTGACCCTCCTGTCCTCCAGTGTCGTCAGGCCCGATTTCCCTTAATCTTTCTTCATAGGACATTCCCCTTAGCTCTGGAAACTAACCTTGTGGCAAACCTTTGTACTTTCTCTAGTTTCTTGACGTGCTTTATCAAGTGCGGGTTCCAAACAGGTGCTGCATACTCCAGTATGGGCCTGACATACACGGTGTACAGTGTCTTGAACGATTCCTTACTAGGTATCGGAATGCTGTTCTCAGGCTTGCCAGGCGCCCATATGCTGCAGCAGTTATCTGATTGATGTGTGCTTCCGGAGACATGCTCGGTGTTATACTCACCCCAAGATCTTTCTCCTTGAGTGAGGTTTGCAGTCTTTGGCCACCTAGCCTATACTCTGTCTGTGGTCTTCTGTGCCCTTCCCCTATCTTCATGACTTTGCATTTGGCAGGATTAAATTCGAGAAGCCATTTGCTGGACAGGTGTCCAGTCTGTCCAGGTCTCTTTGAAGTCCTGCTGGTCCTCATCAGATTTAATTCTCCTCGTTAACTTCACATCATCTGCAAACAGGGACACTTCTGAGTCTAACCCTTCCATCATGTCGTTCACATATACCAAAAATAGCACTGGTCCTAGGACCGACCCCTGTGGGACCCCACTCGTCACAGGTGCCCACTGTGATACATAATTACGTACCATGACTCGTTGTTGCCTCCCTGTCAGGTATTCTCTGATCCATTGCAGTGCCCTTCCTGTTATATGTGCCTGATGCTCTAGCTTCTGCACTAATCTCTTGTGAGGAACTGTGTCAAAGGCCTTCTTGCAGTCCCTCTCTCTCGTGTCTTACTTCTGTTATTTTATCATAAAACTCCAGAAGGTTTGTGACACAGGATTTGCCTTCCGTGAATCCGTGCTGGTTGGCATTTATACTCTTGTTCCGTTCCAGGTGCTCCACCACTCTCCTCCTGATAATCTCCATAATTTTGCATACTATACACGTCAATGACACAGGTCTATAGTTTAGTGCCTCTTTTCTGTCTCCTTTTTTAAAAATGGGAACTACATTTGCCGTCTTCCATACCTCAGGTAGTTGCCCAGTTTCCAGGGACGTGTTGAAGATTGTGGTAAGTGGCACGCACAACATATCTGCTCCCTCTCTAAGGACCCACGGGGAGATGTTGTCCGGTCCCATTGCCTTTGAGGTATCGATGTCCCTTAGCAGTTTCTTCACCTCCTCCTCATCTGTATGTATGTCGTCCAACACTTGGTGTATTCCTTGCTGGTGTCCCCATCTGGTCTGTCCCCCCAGAGTCCTTCCTGTCTCTACTGTAAATACTTCCTTAAATCTCGTGTTGAGCTCCTCACATACTCTTGATCGTTTCTTGTGAGTTCTCCACCTTCTTTCCTAAGCCTTATCACCTGGTTCTTGACTGTTGTCTTCCTCCTAATGTGGCTATACAGCAGTTTCGGGTCAGATTTGACTTTCGATGCTATGTCGTTTTCATACTGGCCCTGGGCCTCCTCCTTATCTGTGCATACTCGTTTTTGGCTCTTCTACTAATCTCCTTGTTTTCCTGGGTCCTATGCCTCCTGTACCTTTTCCATTCTCTGTTGCACTTAGTTTTTGCCTCCCTACACCTTCGGGTAAACCAAGGACTCGTTTTGGTCTTCCTATTCTGTTTCCCTTGGAACAAACCTTTCCTCTGCCTCCTTGCACTTTGTTGCCACATATTCCATCATCTCGTTTACTGATTTTCCTACCATTTCTCTGTCCCACTGAACCTCCTGCAGGAAGTTTCTCATACCTGTGTAGTCCCCCCTTTTATAGTTTGGCCTGTCCCCTTCAGTTCCTGTTACCTTCTCCACTTGTAACTCTACTATATAATCAAAACTCAGAACCACGTGATCGCTAGCTCCAAGGGGCCTCTCGTAAGTGATGTCCTCAATGTCTGAACTGCTCAGGGTGAACACAAGATCCAGTCTTGCTGGCTCATCCTCCCCTCTCTCTCTGGTTGTGTCCCTGACATGTTGATGCATGAGGTTTTCAAGTACCACATCCATCATCTTGGCTCTCCATGTTTCGGGACCCCCATGTGGCTCCAGGTTTTCCCAGTCGATCTCCCTGTGGTTGAAATCGCCCATTACCAGTAACTTTGCTCTGCTCGAGTGTGTGTGTGTGTGTGTGTGTGTGTGTGTGTGTGTGTGTGTTAGTTAGTTTAATATGTTTATTATGCACCCCATACCCATCCTGTGGGCGGTAGTCAAAAGATTACAGAGGTACATAATGGGTCCAGGGACTGGGCCTCAAAGTTTTGATAGCTGAGCAAGCTACAGAGGCAATGAGTGTGTGTGTGTGTGTGTGTGTGTGTACTCACCTATTTGTGGTTGCAGGGGTCGAGTCCTAGCTCCTGGCCTGTGTGTGTGTGTGTGTGTGCCTGCAGCCATGTGTGTGTGTGTGTGCCTGGCAGCCATGTGATAAGATAAGATAAGATTTCGTTCGGATTTTTAACCCCGGAGGGTTAGCCACCCAGGATAACCCAAGAAAGTCAGTGCGTCTTCGAGGACTGTCTAACTTATTTCCATTGGGGTCCTTAATCTTGTCCCCCAGGATGCGACCCACACCAGTCGACTAACACCCAGGTACCTATTTGCTGCTAGGTGAACAGGACAACAGGTGTAAGGAAACGTGTCGAATGTTTCCACCCGCCGGGAATCGAACCCGGGCCCTCCGTGTGTGAAGCGGGAGCTTTAGCCACCAGGCCACCGGGCCTGGTGTGTGTGTGTGTGTGTGTGTGTGTGTGTGTGTGTGTGTGCCTGCAGCCATTTGTGTGTGTGTGTGCCTGGCAGCCATGTGTGTGTGTGTGTGTGTGTGTGTGTGTGTGTGCCTGCAGCCATGTGTGTGTGTGTGTGTGCCTGGCAGCCATGTGTGTGTGTGTGTGTGTGTGTGTGTGCCTGCAGCCATGTGTGTGTGTGCCTGGCAGCCATGTGTGTGTGTGTGTGTGCCTGGCAGCCGTGTGTGTGTGTGTGCCTGGCAGCCATGTGTGTGTGCCTGGCAGCCATGTGTGTGCCTGGCAGCCATGTGTGTGTGTGTGCCTGGCAGCCGTGTGTGTGTGTGTGTGCCTGGCAGCCATGTGTGTGTGTGTGTGTGTGTGTGTGTGTGTGCCTGGCAGCCGTGTGTGTGCCTGGCAGCCGTGTGTGTGTGTGTGCCTGGCAGCCGTGTGTGTGTGTGTGCCTGGATCCGTGTGTGTGTGTGTGTGCCTGGCAGCCGTGTGTGTGTGTGTGTGTGTGTGTGTGTGTGGTGCCTGGCAGCCGTGTGTGTGTGTGTGCCTGGCAGCCATGTGTGTGTGCCTGGCAGCCGTGTATGTGTGTGTGCCTGGCAACCGTGTGTGTGTGTGTGTGTGTGCCTGGCAGCCGTGTGTGTGTGTGCCTGGCAGCCATGTGTGTGTGCCTGGCAGCCGTGTGTGTGTGCCTGGCAGCCGTGTGTGTGTGTATGCCTAGTAGCCGTGTGTGTGTGTGCCTGGCAGCCGTGTGTGTGTGCCTGGCAGCCGTGTGTGTGTGTGCCTGGCAGCCGTGTGTGTGCCTGGCAGCCGTGTGTGTGTGCCTGGCAGCCGTGTATGTGTGTGTGTGTGCCTGGCAGCCGTGTGTGTGTCCTGGCAGCCGTGTGTGTGTGTGTGTGCCTGGCAGCCGTGTGTGTGTGTGCCTGGCAGCCGTGTGTGTGTGTGCCTGGCAGTCATGTGTTTGTATGCCTGGCAGTCATGTGTGTGTGTGTGTGCCTGGCAGCCGTGTATATGTGCCTGGTAGTCGTGTGTGTGTGTGCCTGGCAGCCGTGTGTGTGTGTGCCTGGCAGCCGTGTGTGTGTGTCTGGCAGCCGTGTGTGTGTGTGTGTGTGTGTGTGTGTGTGTGTGTGTGTGTGTGTGTGTGTGTGTGTGTGTGTGTGTGCCTGGCAGTCGTGTGTGTGTGTGCCTCGCAGTCGTGTGTGTGTGTGCCTGGCAGTCGTGTGTGTGTGTGTGCCTGGCAGTCATGTGTGTATGTGCCTGGCAGTCGTGTGTGTGCGTGCCTGGCAGCCGTGTATGTGTGTGTGTCTGGCAGTCGTGTGTGTGTGTGCGCCTGGCAGTCGTGTGTGTGTGTGTGCCTGGCAGTCGTGTGTGTGTGTGTGCCTGGCAGTCATGTGTGTGTGTGTGTGTGCCTGGCAGTCGTGTGTGTGTGTGCCTGGCAGGGGTGTGTGTATGTGTGTGTGTGTGTGCCTGGCAGGGGTGTGTGTGTGTGTGTTCCTGGCAGCAATGTGAGTGTGTGTGTGTGTGTGCCTGGCAGTCGTGTGTGTGTGTGTGTGTGTGTGTGTGTGTGTGTGTGTGTGTTGTGCCTGGCAGCCATGTGTGTGTGTGCCTGGAAGTCGTGTGTGTGTGTGTGTCTGGCAGCCGTGTGTGTGTGTGCGCCTGGCAGCCGTCTGTGTGTGTGTGCCTGGCAGCCGTGTGTGTGTGTGTGTGCCTGGCAGCCATGTGTGTGCCTGGCAGCCGTGTGTGTGTGCCTGGCAGCCGTGTGTGTGTGTGCCTGGCAGCTGTGTGTATGTGTGTGCCTGGCAGCCGTGTGTGTGTGTGTGCCTGGCAGCTGTGTGTGTGTGTGTGCCTGGCAGTCGTGTGTGTGCCTGGCAGCCGTGTGTGTGTGCCTGGCAGCCGTGTGTGTGTGCCTGGCAGCCGTGTGTGTGTGCCTGGCAGTCGTGTGTGTGTGCCTGGCAGTCGTGTGTGTGTGCCTGGCCAAGTCGTGTGTGTGTGTGCCTGGCAGTCGTGTGTGTGTGTGTGTGTGCCTGGCAGTCGTGTGTGTGTGTGTGTGTGTGTACTCACCTATTTGTACTCACCTATTTGTGGTTGCAGGGGTCGAGTCACAGCTCCTGGCCCCGCCTCTTCGCTGATTGCTACTAGGTCCTCTCTCTCCCTGCCCCATGAGCTCTATCATACCTCGCCTTAAAACTATGTATGGTTCCTGCCTCCACCACATCACTTTCTAGGCTATTCCATGGCCTGACTACTCTATGATGAAAAATACTTCCTAACGTCGCTTTGATTCATCTGAGTCTTCAATTTCCCAATTGTGACCTCTTGTGTCTGTGTCCCATCTCTGGAACACCCCGTCTTTGTCCACCTCGTCTATTCCGCGCAGTATTTTATATGTCGTTATCATGTCTCCCCTGACCCTCCTGGCCTCCAGTGTCTTTCAGGCCGATTTCCCTCAACCTTTCTTCATAGGACAATCCCGTAGCTCTGGGACTAGTCTTGTTGCCAAACCTTTGCACTTTCTCAAATTTTTTCTTGACGTGCTTGACTAGGTGTGGATTCCAAACTGGTGCTGCATACTCCAGTATGGGCCTGACGTAGATGGTGTAAGAGTCTTAAACGAATCTTACTGAGGTATCGGAACGCTATCCGTAGGTTTGCCAGGCGCCCCGTATGCTGCAGCAGTTATCTGATTGATGTGCGCCTCAGGAGATATGCTCGGTGTTATACTCACCCCCAGATCTTTTTCCTTGAGTGAGGTTTGCAGTCTTTGGCCATCTAAACTATATTTGTTTGCGGTCTTCTTTGCCCTTCCCCAATCTTCATGACTTTGCATTTGGCAGGGTTAAATTCAAGGACCCAGTTGCTGGACCAGGCTTGTAGCCTGTCCAGATCTCTTTGTAGTCCTGCCTGATCCTGGGTCCGATTCGATTCTTCTCATTAACTTCACATCGTCTGCAAACAAGGACACTTCTGAGTCTACCCCTTCCGTTATGTCGTTCACGTATACCAAGAACAGCACGGGTTTCCTAGGACGACCCCGGGTGGAACCCCGCTTGTCACAGGCGCCCACTCTGACACCTCGTCGCGTACCATGACTCGTTGTTGCCTCCCTGTCAGATATTCTCTGATCCATTGCAGTGCCTTTCCTGTTATGTGGCCTGGTCCTCTAGCTTTTGCAGTAACCTTTTTGTGGGGAACTGTGTCGAAGGCTTCTTGCATCCAAAAATACGCAGTCGATCCCCCCCCTCTCTCTCTTGTTTTACTTCTGTCACCTTGTCATAAAACTCTAGTAGGTTTGTGACACGGATTTTCCTTCCCTGAAACCGTGCTGGTTGTCAATTATACACTTGTTTCTTTCCAGGTGCCCCACCACTCTCCTCCTGATGATCTTCTCCATGACCTTGCATACTATTTCACGTTAGTGATACAGGTCTGTAGTTTAGTGCCTCATGTCTGTCTCCCTTTTTAAAAATTGGGAAATACATTTGCCATTTTCCATACCTCAGGGAGTTGCCCAGTTTTAAATGATGTGTTGAAGATCTTGTTAATGGCTCACACAATATCTCTGCTCCCTCTTTAAGGACCCATGGAGAGATGTTGTCTGGTCCCACCGCCTTTGAGGTGTCAAGTTCGCATAGCAGCTTCTTCACCTCCTCCTTGGTTATATGTACCTCATCCAGCACTTGCTGGTGTGCCCCCCCGTTCTGATTTCTTGGAGTCCTACTGGTTTCCACTGTAAATACCTCTTTAAATCTTGTGTTGAGCTCCTGACATTACCTCTCGGTCGTTTCTTGTGAATTCCCCATCACCCCTTTCCCCAGTCTGATTACCTGGTCCTTGACTGTTGTTTTCCTCCTGATGTGGCTGTTTCAACGCTTCGGGTCAGTCTTTACTTTTGACGCTTGTCATTTTCATATTGTCTCTGAGCCTCCCTTCTTATCTGTGCATATTCGTTTCTGGCTCTTTCGGCTGATTTCTTTATTTTCCTGAGTTCTCTGTCTTCTGTACCTTTTCCCTTCTCTAGTACACCTAGTTTTTGCCTCCCTACAACCTTTGGGTGAACCAAGGACTCGTTCTGTTCTTCCCATTATTTCTGTTTCCTTGGGAACAAACCTCTCCTCTGCCTCCTTGCATTTTGTTGCTACATAGTCCATCATTTCTTGTACTGGTTTTTTGTCAGTTCCCTCTCCCACTGAATGTCTTGAAGAAAGTTCCTCATGCCTGAGTAGTTCCCCATTTTGTAGTTTGGTTTTTCCCAGCCTATTCCTGCTACTCTCTCCACTTGGAACTCAACTATGTAGTCGAAGCACAGAAACCACATGATCACTAGCTCCCAGGGGCCTTTCATACATGATACCTCGATGTCCGGAACTACTCATGGTGAATACAAGGTCCAACCTTGCTGGTTCATCCTCTCCTCTCTCTCTGGTAGTGTCTCTAACATGTTGATGCATGAGGTTCTCCAGTACCACATCCATCTCTTGGCTCTCCATGTTTCGGGACCCCATGGGGCTCCAGGTTTTCCCAGTCAATCTTCTTGTGATTGAAATCACCCATAACTAGTAACTTTGCTCCCCCCATGTGTGCTCTCCTGGCCACCTCGGCTATTGTGTTGATCATTGCTCTGTTGCTCTCATCGTATTCTTCTCTTGGCCTCCTGCAGTTCTGTGGTGGGTTGTACATTACTGCAATTATCACCTTATGTCCCTCAGACTGGATTGTTCCTACTAAGTAGTCCCTTTCGCCCATGCCATCCATTCCTTCCATTTTCTCAAAACCCCACTGGTTTTTAATGAGCAGTGTGTGTGTGTGTGTGTGTGTGCCTGGCAGTCATGTGTGTATGCCTGGCAGTCGTGTATTGTGTGTGTGCCTGGCAGCCGTGTGTGTGTGTGCCTGGTAGTCGTGTGTGTGTGTGTGCCTGGCAGCCGTGTGTGTGTGTGTGTGTGTTGCCTGGCAGTCGTGTGTGTGTGTGCCTGGCAGCCGTGTGTGTGTGTGCCTGGTAGTCGTGTGTGTGTGTGTGCCTGGCAGCCGTGTGTGTGTGAGTGCCTGGCAGTCGTGTGTGTGTGTGCCTGGCAGTCGTGTGTGTGTGTGTGTGTGTGTGTGTGCCTGGCAGTCATGTGTATGCCTGCCAGTCGTGTGTGTGTGTGTGCCTGGCAGCCGTGTGTGTATGTGCCTGGTAGTCGTGTGTGTGTGTGCCTGGCAGCCGTGTGTGTGTGGCCTGGCAGCCGCGTGTGTGTGTGTGTGTGCCTGGCAGTTGTGTGTGTGTGTGCCTGGCAGCCGTGTGTGTGTGTGCCTGGTAGTCGTGTGTGTGTATGCCTGGCAGTCGTGTGTGCCTGGCAGTCGTGTGTGTGTGTGTGTGCCTGGCAGTCGTGTGTGTGTGTGTGTGTGTGTGCCTGGCAGCCGTGTGTGTGTGCCTGGCAGTCGTGTGTGTGTGTGCCTGGCAGTCGTGTGTGTGTGCCTGGCAGTCATGTGTGTGTATGCCTGGCAGTCATGTGTGTGTGTGTGTGCCTGGCAGCCGTGTGTGTGTGTGCCTGGTAGTCGTGTGTGTGTGTGCCCTGCAGCCGTGTGTGTGTGCCTGGCAGCCGTGTGTGTGTGTGTGTGTGTGTGTGCCTGGCAGTCGTGTGTGTGTGTGTGCCTGGCAGTCGAGTGTGTGTGTGTGCCTGGCAGTCGTGTGTGTGTGTGTGCCTGGCAGTCATGTGTGTGTATGCCTGGCAGTCATGTGTGTGTGTGTGTCTGGCAGCCGTGTGTGTGTGTGTGCCTGGTAGTCGTGTGTGTGTGTGCCTGGCAGCCGTGTGTGTGTGCCTGGCAGCCGCGTGTGTGTGTGTGTGCCTGGCAGTTGTGTGTGTGTGTGCCTGGCAGCCGTGTGTGTGTGTGCCTGGTAGTCGTGTGTGTGTATGCCTGGCAGTCGTGTGTGTGTGTGTGTGCCTGGCAGTCGTGTGTGTGTGTGTGTGTGTGTGTGCCTGGCAGCCGTGTGTGTGTGCCTGGCAGTCGTGTGTGTGTGTGCCTGGCAGTCGTGTGTGTGTGCCTGGCAGTCATGTGTGTGTATGCCTGGCAGTCATGTGTGTGTGTGTGCCTGGCAGCCGTGTGTGTGTGTGCCTGGTAGTCGTGTGTGTGTGTGCCCTGCAGCCGTGTGTGTGTGCCTGGCAGCCGTGTGTGTGTGTGTGTGTGTGTGTGTGCCTGGCAGTCGTGTGTGTGTGTGTGCCTGGCAGTCGAGTGTGTGTGTGTGCCTGGCAGTCGTGTGTGTGTGTGTGCCTGGCAGTCATGTGTGTGTATGCCTGGCAGTCATGTGTGTGTGTGTGTCTGGCAGCCGTGTGTGTGTGTGTGCCTGGTAGTCGTGTGTGTGTGTGCCTGGCAGCCGTGTGTGTGTGCCTGGCAGCCGTGTGTGTGTGTGCGCCTGGCAGTCGTGTGTGTGTGTGCCTGGCAGCCGTGTGTGTGTGTGCCTGGCAGTCGTGTGTGTGTGTGTGCCTGGCAGTCGTGTGTGTGTGTGTGCCTGGCAGTCATGTGTGTGTGTGTGTGCCTGGCAGTCGTTGTGTGTGTGTGTGCCTGGCAGTCGTGTGTGTGTGTGTGCCTGGCAGTCGTGTGTGTGTGTGTGCCTGGCAGTCGTGTGTGTGTGTGTGCCTGGCAGTCGTGTGTGTGTGTGTGCCTGGCAGTCGTGTGTGTGTGTGTGCCTGGCAGTCGTGTGTGTGTGTGTGCCTGGCAGTCGTGTGTGTGTGTGTGCCTGGCAGTCGTGTGTGTGTGTGTGCCTGGCAGTCGTGTGTGTGTGTGTGCCTGGCAGTCGTGTGTGTGTGTGTGCCTGGCAGTCGTGTGTGTGTGTGTGCCTGGCAGTCGTGTGTGTGTGTGTGTGCCTGGCAGTCGTGTGTGTGTGTGTGTGTGCCTGGCAGTCGTGTGTGTGTGTGTGCCTGGCAGTCGTGTGTGTGTGTGTGCCTGGCAGTCGTGTGTATGTGTGTGCCTGGCAGTCGTGTGTGTGCCTGGCAGTCGTGTGTGTGTGTGCCTGGCAGTCGTGTGTGTGCCTGGCAGTCGTGTGTGTGTGTGTGCCTGGCAGTCGTGTGTGTGTGTGCCTGGCAGTCGTGTGTGTGTGTGCCTGGCAGTCGTGAGTGTGTGTGTGCCTAGCAGTCGTGTGTGTGTGTGCCTGGCAGTCGTGTGTGTGCCTGGCAGTCGTGTGTGTGTGTGCCTGGCAGTCGTGTGTGTGCCTGGCAGTCGTGTGTGTGCCTGGCAGTCGTGTGTGTGCCTGGCAGTCGTGTGTGTGTGTGCCTGGCAGTCGTGTGTGTGCCTGGCAGTCGTGTGTGTGCCTGGCAGTCGTGTGTGTGCCTGGCAGTCGTGTGTGTGTGTGCCTGGCAGCAATGTGTTTGTGTGCCATACATTACATAATATTATGTGTATGTTGCAGAAGGTAAGTTGTGTCATCTGTTCTTAGTACTTCAGAGAAGAGACGTGATGAAAAGATAGATTAAAGCAAGTAAAACTGGGAATATATTATGAAATAATAGACAGGTACATAACAACGAGAGTAAAGGGAAGTGAATTTCTTCATTGTCATATAGAATATTATACATAAGCGCAGTGTGCGGCTACCTTATTCCCTTTATGAGTAAGTTCCTGCGAGATGACAGAAAGGGACATATAACGAACTAGATACGTAGGAAGTGTCGGTGTGGGTTGCAGGAACACATTTTGGCTACTAACCTTTTCTTGCTCACCCACAGGCAGCCAGCTACTACACCACCAGGCTGGGGTTTGAGCCTTATGCCTACAAGGGTCTGGAGACCGGCTCGCGTGAAGTCTGCTGCCATGTAGTCAAACAGAACAAGGTACCTGTTATGTACACCTGGTATTGTGTGCATATGATGTTTCTTGATACATAATTTTATAATAATTAACAACAGTATTTGAGCTGTTTGTTACTTAGCTTATTGCTAACTGCTAAGAGTTTAGGTGTTACCGATAAGGTCATTGCTGGTGTTTAAGTGGAATTTATTATGGTTATTATGTTAGTAATGGTGATGTTGTGGACAGATAGTGTTCGTGTTCGCCAGTGCTCTGAACCCGTGCAACCAGGAGATGGGTCGTCACCTGGTCACTCATGGTGACGGTGTCAAGGATATTGCCTTCAACGTTCATGATCTTGACGCCATTATGAAGGTCAGACCATCCTCTTTACTACCACAATCTCTTCTTCTTCCTACTTACCCCTTCCCCCTCTCTTGCTATTCTTCGTTCTCCTTCCTCTTGTTAATCTTCTTTTTCTGCCTTCCTCTTGCTGCTATTTTCTTGTTCCTTCCCCCTCTTTCCTGGGGGTAGTTTTCTCTTGTTCCTTCTATGGGAAAATAAATTCCCATAATTATACTGTATATATTTTTATAATGTAAATATACATGATTAATGCATTACTGTTGTTCTAAATTGTATTTTGAATAGAACCAACCGGGTTCGCCCTGCGCCTGCGAGGATGTGCGGGGGGGGGGGGGGGGAGGTCGAGTCAGGGCAGAGAGAGGCGGGAGTGTTTTGAATGTAGTGAGGAGGCTGTGAAAACATGGGACCAGGAAATTGGCGTTCGCGGCGGCCTAAGGATTAATATAGGCCTCACTTCATAATAGGAAGTGTCGTAACTATTCCTGGTGAAGAGTGAGGGAACGTGATTTATGGGACCACCGTAAAAAGGTGGTAAAATTAGTGAATAATGGTTCGACCGGGGGTGACTGGTGCGCGGCCATGGTGTGTGTCCAGGGGAAATACCCGTGAGTTACTCCTTACTCATCGGTCTCAGATCTTAATGGAGTGACCTCTAATGTGTATAATAATTATGAGACATTAAATCGTCTTGTGGATTGTAATGTAATCAGTGATAATAACACTAAGTTAAGAGAATATGTGAAGTGAAATGAGTCGCCGTTCTCAGAGTGAGCATCGGTTTATCTCGTGTTCCTTGTCTCGAGGATAGTGAAGGTTTTATGGAGTTACGACTTCTAAACCGGGATAAACCAACAAATACCTCGTCCTGTTGGAATAAGAACTGTGTCGGTGTAGCAGGACATCGAAATGAGATGGTGAATGGAGGAAATAGGAGTATCAATCGCCCACAGTTAAGTAACCCTTCTAGTTATAGCAGACTGATACTGGCCAGTTAGGTATGTTGTAATTGGATAGGTTATGAGTGATCCAGCTACATCAAGTGACCACCAGAGAATATCTGGTAAGTGGTGGGATTATGTACAAGTGTTTTTCCTTGATGGATATATCCAAGTGCAACCTCCCCCCCCCCCTTCATTCAGTTAAACTAATATAATCTATACAGTCCACAATTAATTAGTAGCACCGTACTTGTGGGTGCTATCCAATCTATACTGGTCCCGGATAGATATGGATGAGATTGTGAGGTCGAAGGGACCACCTGCCGTGACCAGGGGTGGTTAAGTTTTCTCACATGTCTACACGGGGTGACTACGGTAAACAATATGGTTGTCTTCCAATGAGATTACTTGTATGCATGTAATGTTGAGGTACATACAGGTAACACCCTACAAAATTTTCCATACCTTCCATCCTTTTCCTTTTTGTTGCTGCTACTTCTTTTTTCTTGTTACTTCTTCCTTTCTTAGTCATCCTTCATGTTACTGTTTGTCTTTGAGTTCCTCCCTTTCTTCCGTTCCTGCTGATTCCTTAATGTTTCATAAATATGGTTCTCTCACTCTGCACACAGGTCTATGTAACTATAATATTATATATTGCAGAGAGCTAAGGAGCGTGGAGCCAAGGTGGTGAGGGAGATCTGGGAGGAAGAGGACGATGGAGGCAGAGTTCGCTTTGGCACAGTTCAGACGGTCAGTCTAACTCCATCTTTTTTAGTTTACTTTGCTTGAGGTGTTGAGCAAACACTGACTAAAACTGTCTGCACTAGCGTGTGTTTACAACAAATTCGTTACGTCTTCCCACTGTATGCCTCTTTCATTATTTTGTTTCCCCACCGTATAAAAAATTTGTCACTAGTGAAAAAAATTGTCACTAGTGGTGGGTTGGTCAGTTATGTTTAAGGCCTATTGACTGCATGATGGTCATTCAAGAATATCGCACACCACTAGTTAAGGATAATGCAATACCTTCAATAAGGATTAAATTACTCCTAATTTACATACACTGTAGCTAATGCATTACTGTATATTGTAATGTAAGAAGTGCCTCGCCACCCGAGTCCTTCTCTTTATCACATGTTAAGATTTTATTATATTTATTGAGTTTATTTACACTTTCCCTCAGTTAATTTAAATTTTCTATAAGAAATTCCTATCCCGATATTAATTTCTTCAGTTTATTTCAACCTTCTTGTAGAATCATTTTTATTAATATTATTTTTTTTTTTACTTAGGTTTTTGGATGCCATGCTCAGTAGTGTTGTATTTACCTCCTTCAGATGTACTGCTTATATTAAATTAAGAACATAAGCAGGGCTAGTACTGCTACTTGTGGAATCCCAGTAATGACTCTTTCCCTAGAACATCCTCATACAACTGTAAAAACGTTTCTGTAAACTAATCCTCGGTAATAAATGCATATTGTTTAGGATAGTCTGTGACCGTAATCAAGCACTGTTAATTATCTTTCTGGACTAGTTAAGTCCCATGGACACGTTTGCAACCTTTGAATGTTTTATGCAAGTTAACTTTCTCTCGCTGGGAACATCAGGGACTGACAAAAAAAAAAATCCAGACGTTGGTAACATATATTCATTTACCTAAATTTTCGGTATACATATACCATCTCATTATCTAACACCGTTAACTATACTTCTAGTTTAGTCTACCAAAGAGAGTGCAATAACCACAGTAACTACCTTAGTTTTATTAACGTGGTTTATCTTGCAGTACGGAGACACGACTCACACCTTCGTGGAGAGAAGTAACTACAAAGGTCTCTTTCTCCCTGGTTACAAACCTCCTCTCATACCCGAGGACAAAATTCTTGCCAAGTTGTAAGTATCAGCACACTCAAGCACTCGTACATGTTTATACATTCTGTACATAAATATAAGAAGAAGCAACTCACAATTAGACAAAGATAGAGTTGAATGTTGTTCTATATTTACTACCTGTCTTTGATTACAGACCTGCGCCTCGTTTGGACTTTGTGGATCACATCGTAGGTAACCAACCCAACTTGGAGATGGAGAGCACAGCTGCCTGGTATGAGAAACATTTGATGTTTCACCGCTTCTGGTCTGTGGACGACACACAGATCCACACCGAGTACTCAGCACTCCGCTCCATAGTTGTTACTAACTGGGAGGAAACTATCAAGGTAGGATAGTAGAGCACCTCTCAACCTTCCTGACGACCCTCCTCTTCACCAGGATAGGAAGGGTAAAAAAAATCATCTTGAGGATAGGTATGGGGTGCATAATAAATATATTAAACTAACTGGAGGAGTGTGTTGTATAGGGATCTGAAGGTAGGAATCTTACCGCTTCAACAGGTTTTTCTACAGCAAGACAGATTTTTTACACTTGAACTTTTAAAGGCAACCCATTTTCAATAGGATGATTTATTGTTCCATCTTTTCTAAAGTCTTAAAGACTTGTGTTATTCAAACGACAGATTCTTACCAGAATAAAGTGTTATCAATACTAGAATTATCATGCCTAAAAATGTCATTATAATAATATATATCAATGCATCCATGAATGAGTGGTTATAAGCAAACTAAGAATACTGCGACTAGCTGGGAATCAAACCCCCGATATTTCAGCACGTCTCCAGAGAAGCGTCTGGAAATTTTGTCGGACTTCTCAGGAGGCGTGCTAATCGCAGTATTAACTAGTATATATATATATATATATATATATATATATATATATATATATATATATATATATATATATATATATATACATAATATATATATATATATATATACATAATTGGTCGCATTCGGAGGTGATCGTTATGCGGGGGTCCACTGTATTTGTGTTGTACAGTTTTTATCCTAAACCTTACAGTATAAAATACAGTACTAACAACATAAAAAGCAAAGTAAAACATGAAATACCAAAATAAAACAATAAAATAAAGTCATTACAAAAATGTTTTGTTGTTATTCAGTAGTAAAGTTCGACTTGCGACCATTTCGACTTACGACCGGTTTCTTGGAACTGAATTCGGTTGTAAGTCAGATGGTAGGTGTATATATATTAGAAATCAGTTAAAAAAAATTGGTGTAGTTTAAGGAAGGTTAGGTGAGGTTTCTAAGTTAGTTTTTGTCCAAAAATAATAATGTTTATATTAGTGCCAATGAAAAGATTCATCTTTCTGTAAGAATTTTTTCAAAAAGTTCAATTTTTAAGGGAGTTCAGCCTATTCGACAAGTTTGGCTTATTAGGTACGACCTATATATATAATGTGTGTGTGTGTATGTATGGTAAGTAGTCAGGAAGAGTAATTAACAGGGGTGGAGTAGTTGAGGAAGGTGATTAATATTCTTTAGTATGATTTAAGGTCTTCAAAAATATTGCATAGACATCTATTAAAAATAATGTAGGTAGCTTGGAAGACGCCGCCCCGACCCGCTGTAGTTACGTGTGTGTATTACAGATGCCTATCAACGAGCCAGCACCAGGGAGGAAGAAAAGTCAGATCCAGGAGTATGTAGACTATTATGGAGGCGCAGGTGTCCAGCACATCGCTCTCAATACACAAAATATTATCTCTGCGGTTAGTAATAAAACACAAGTTGTATGGAGAGAAGTAAGACCGATGTCATGACATCCTTGCTCGGTAAGAAGAACATGAAGGCATCAGTGGGCTTTGGTTTAGTTCCCGGGCATGTGTAATGTTACACCTGCTGCCCCTGTTCATACATAAATAGGCAGCTGTGAGTCACTCATTTGGGAAGCCCCTCAGTGAATATTAGCCATACGTCTTTAGTTATCGTTGTTCTGGGCTATTAATGAGCCAGTATTAAATAACCCCAGGGATGTCTTCCTTACTGGAAAGTCAAATGTTTCATCACAGGAAAACTTAACATACAAATAATTATCAGCAGCTGATGTTTCACGAATATTTTCAAATGTGTCTCATCTGTCCCTCTTATTTATGGTTTTTCTTAACTTTGTTATTTTTATTGAAAATTTAATTTGGTAATAACAGCTTTACTAACAAATATTTATTTACATAATTTATTACTTGTAAAGTGAAAGTATTGATACTTTATTGTCTTATCACCCTCAGGCATCAACCATTAATAATTTCTCACATTAATTACATTTTCATATAGTAAAACTATTTTTTATATTTAATTCTTCACAATTAGAAGTGAAAATTACATTTTTCTACTTATATTCTGGGACATGAGATGACAGCACTCTTCAAGAAGACACCTGTATGCACCTTATTACTAATTTATGAGAAGGAAGATGGCCCAGGCAGGAAATCACATTAAAAACTACTAAACATGAACAAAATATAAAGGTGTGGACATATTAAATATTCATACTTCCAGATCGAGAATCTACGTGAGCGAGGGATGGAGTTCCTGAGTGTGCCAGACACTTACTACGAACAACTGCAGGAGAAACTCAAGTCCTCCAAGGTGAAGATCACAGAAGATATGGAGGTCCTGCAGAAGCTGAAGATCCTGATAGACTACGACGACGATGGTTACCTCCTTCAAATCTTCACCAAGAACATGCAGGACCGACCCACAGTCTTCCTCGAGGTCATCCAGCGACACAACCACCAAGTAAGTCTTCTCACTTCAGATAACTTATGGTTTTACTGCAGAGATTGTAGTGAACAGAGGATCAAGCCTCCACCACTCCTTTCGCTGGATGACCCACACGGGTTCAAGAGTTCCATGAAATACAATAATCATCGATGTCATCAACACACTACTATAGGAAAGTTTAATAATAATAATTCCTATAATTTTATAATTTATTACATGGTTGACTATAGTTCAGCTATGATTATATAGTATTAATCTGCCTCAAACTTTCAGTTCAGCAAGTAGCTGGTATCCGTCAACCAAGTGGCCACTTGCTTTATCTAAAGAAAATATTTTACAGCTGATACTTGAAGTTTAACGTTTTCTTAATATTATACAATGCCCCGTGGCCTGGTGGCTAAAGCTTTCGCTTCACATGGCGAGGGTCTGGGTTTGATTCCCAGTGAGGGTAGAGACATTGGGCGTGTTTCTTTACATCGGTTGTCTATGTTCACCCATTAGTAAAATGGATATCTGGGTGTTAGTGGACTGGCGTGGGTCGCATCCTGGGACAAAACTGACCTAATTTCCCCGAAATGCTCTGTATAACAAGCGATTTTCTGTATAGTAGTATGTCATTGATGTCAGCTAGGACTGTATACCATGTACTTGTACTTGTAGAAATAAAGATATTATTATTATTATTATTATTATTATTATTATTATTATAGTAAGCAGCAAATAGGTAAATAACACTATATCTCGTAATTAACCCGTCACATAAAAAGATACATAATTATTAATATATATAATTTTTTTGTTACAGGGATTTGGCGCAGGCAATTTTAAGGCGCTGTTTGAAGCAATAGAGTTAGATCAAGCAGCCCGTGGCAACCTGTGAGAGTGATGATCAAGACTGGGAACAAATGAGGAGTTGGGAGGAGGGATTGGGGGGGGGGGTTCTATAGCTTCATATCCTGGTGGGCTATAAGACAGGTGGGTCTTACAGCCTTACCTGTTGCTGGATCACAGGACAGGTGGGTCCTCAGGACTCGTCTCATGATGGGCCACAAGGAGAGGCGAAGAACCTCAAGCTTCATCTGTTGGCTTTGCACAGGACAGATGGTGGGGGGGATCCCACCGCTTCACTTGCCTCTGGGTAAATGCTTTCACTTAATTCATTGAGTTTAAGTGTCAAATTTTGTATAAACAGATCTATATAGTTTAAATATATCATGCTCAACTGCCTGTCGAACATTTTAAGTAACTAGCTCTATTCTACTGCACATATTTGTTTCAATATAATGTAAATAGTATTATATATTTCCATTATATATTACAAGCATATTTAGACGATAGGTGTAGCTTTCACAACTGCAGTTTTTTAATGCATAATGGAGAAGTTTTGCCCAAGTTACTCAGTAGTGAGCAAAGATGAATAATGGCAGTTGAGAGGTGAATGGAGGTTCTTAGTTTCCGTCCTCTCCTACAGTTTTAATGTGAAATTTATATATACATGTAGTAATTAAGAAACTGTATAATAATCTAAATATCTTTGATGAACAATGTACGTAGAGTTTTGTTTAGAATGAGAAATAAATCATATTTAGTAATTATAATTGGTGTATGTCCCAAAGTCAGGAAACACTTGTCCTGGTTTCTGACCAAGCTGACCTAACCTTTGAAACATTTGGGTACATTTATTCTGGAAACATTTCGCCAAGCAGTGGCTTCAGTCCATATGTAGAGAAAGGTGGAAGATGAGGAGTTTGAGGTAATCAGTCCCTCAGTCTGGAGTCGATGTGTTCAGTCCATCATTTATCAACGTGTCGGTTTTCTTAATCAATTATAAACATTATCTAACCTAACTCTCACTCCAACACAAATCAGACATCTGTTATTATTTTAAAAACCTAACTGAATTTTTCTTTTTGCTGTTTTTATTGGAAAATAGTTTCGTCTTTTGGCAAGACAGCGATTGATTGAGTGATGGTGAACATGTTTTCTTTAGGTCACCCTGCCTTGGCAGGAGACAGCCATAGAGCTTAAAAAAGAAAAAAGTTTTGCATTCTTGGTAAACCCAGACACCCATCACCACTGTGGATAATCATACTTTAAAATTAATGCTCGAGTTTTTATTATAACTGTGTAATGTTAGTTCAGTTAGGACTGTACAGTCAGTATTTGTTTCAAAGTTTGATGTTAAGATGCAGTCAGCAGCACAGATGCCTCACATACCCGGCCACTACAACACTCAACAAGTATTAATATTTTCCCAGAATATAATGATACTCTACACTTGCTAAGTAAGTGAATGTAGCACTAACTAAAATAAGTTGTGGAAAGAAGAGTGAGGTTGTAAACAATGATTTTAGGAAAGTACGATAAATGGATTAGCAGTTACAGCACCAGCATTCCGTAGTAGGTTGTGGACAGGTATGTAATTGGCAGCACAATTTGTGGGCAAATGTGCAGATGTGATGGTGGGAGATTAGCAGTATGAGTTGTGGGTTGGTGTCTGGCCAAGACAGAAAAGCTTATGGGGAGATTAGGAGTCAGCAGCATGATTTTTGCACAAATGTTTTAATAAACCAGAGGCATGGATTATCATCGGTATACATATTATACATAAAGCAGATCAGTCTTGTGTGGCTTCGGGTGTGTGGCGGTGCTTGTGTGAGTGAGTGAGGCAGCTCGTCGCACGAAATACAAGCCGCAATCTTGCTGCAAAAGTCGATAGAGTAGATGCTGATGAGGAATGGATGTCCTGGGTGGTGCGAGCAGGTCACTGCTGGACCCTGATGCATTACGAGGTCTCATACTCACAAAATCTACGAGTGAGGCTGAGGTGTCTAGTGGTGATGGCACCATGCGCTTCAACCTATCGAAAAAAAATTAAATTTCAGAGTTCTGAAGTTTTAAAAGTGAATCATAACAGTAATAGCAGGCCTCTATGGACATATATGTTGTGCGACAGAGGTCCAGTGACTCAAGGTGGTCCTAGTGGCATTAAAAGAAGAAGGGAAGTAACCTCGGAAGGGGATTCCCCTTCTAAACATTAACAACATCCATACTCTCCCCTCCTCCCATCCCATCAATCATCACCAGATCTTCAATAAAGGTAAGTGTCAGTTTGTGTGTATTAAAATTAATATTTCATGTGGTAAAATTTTTTTTTTTTTCATACTTTAGGGTGTCAGGAATGGATTAATTTTATTTCCATTATTTCTTATGGGGAAAAATTCAGTCAGTTCCTGATCAGCCGGGCTGTGGCTCGTACGTTGGTTTGCGTGCAGCCAGCAGCAACAGCCTGGTTGATCAGGCGCTGATCCACCAGGAGGCCTGGTCACAGACCGGGCCGCGGGGGCGTTGACCCCCGAAACTCTCTCCAGGTAAACTCCAGGTAACGATAATTTCAGCCAACGATGAGCTTTCAGGAACGGATTAATATTGTTAGCTGAGGGTCCACTGTACTCTGTGTGTATTTTACCTTTTATTGTGTTTTTAATGCTTATTTCTATTGCTACCTTAATATAAATTAGTGTAAACTTGTTATCTGGCATTTATTGCATATTTTATATGTGCTCTGGTAATAATACTTGTGGACCTGTGTGGTAGCCGGGCGGAGGGACAACATTACGTTTTCTCTGGTCAGGCACCAGAGAAAACGTGTATGAATCTGCGTTTGGCCCAGTCACTCCCCCACTCCGCTTTTGTTTACAATTTTCGGCATGAATTATTCATTACTTCTCCCTTTGTTTATGATGGCATCTAAAGGTGTTGTTAAACGATAATTCAGTAAAAGTTAGTCATGATAATTTGGTCGGGCCACAGTGGTAGGTAACCTGTAGTGTACCCAACAGTACTACTGGCACCTCACTGACTTCCTACAAATAAATACATGACCCTCTTACAACCTTTAACGACTACACATATTTTAGGTATCAGTATGTACGTATGTGTTTTAACTCCTAGGATTTTTAATACGATATTAATTTAATGGGACCCCAGGGCTACCGTACAACCTTACTTCCTACAAATCCAGTTTACGGTGACTCACCTCTGGCCACTAGACTACATACTTTAAGATAAGTAATGAATGTACTGTGTATGTATTTTACTTTTTTGTGTTTTTAATGCCTAGTTCTATTACTAACTTAATACAATTTAGTGTAAACTTGTTGTCTGGCATTTATATGCATTTATAAATGGAAAAAATGGCATTCTGCTTTCTGGCGATGTATGCTTTCCGGCGACAGCCTGGAACCTAACCCGCCGTATAAGTGGGGCCCTACTGTATAGAAGAAAACAGATTTCTTGGCACCATCAGTAAAAAGAACAGAGGGACCACAGTTGTAACCCAAAAATAATACCAGTAGCATACCACTAAATATTCTTCACAAATAGTGATAGAATACTGGAATGGATCCAAAAAGTAATATGTGCTACAAGCAATTTTTATCTTCAAATCCTTTCAAGAAACTAAAAACTGAGAATGGGACCCTACAAACATAGTTTTGCTTCTATAACTACAAATAGGTACAATAATACTTTCGTTTTTCCTTTTGGGCCACCCCGCCTCGGTGGGATACGGCCGGTGTGTTGAAAGAAAGAAGAAGGTACAATAATTACACACAGGCAATTACACATATACCTTAATATCATAGAAAAAAAATTATGACTCCATTTTTAAACCTAAAAGCTCAAGATTCTTCCGAAGGCACAGTACATCAATGTAAGCACTAAGCATAGTGTGAAGGAAGGGGAGTTACACGTGAAAACCTAGACTAATGGGTGAGATGCATGTGGAACAGTCAGGTATAAAGATACCCAACTGTTGCACATGTGTCTTACTCATCTACTTAACGGTACACCCCAGACTGCCTGCTGTATGAGAAAAACACTTGCATGATCTTTTGACTTCATTATAACAAAGTTTTGTCTTCCATCACCAAAGTGTATATGCATTGCATATTGACTATTTTATTTAATATTTAAACCTAAAGTATACTGGTACAGTATATAAAGCTATATGTTGCGCACAACACCATCCCAAAACATTATCGTAATGATGGGACATCAATCTTAAAGCAGTTCTGTCAAGTGTCAAGGCCAAGTGCATCTTCTTCAGAGTCTCAAGGTCACTCAAGCACAGACAAATCAATTCAGCATTCATAGCCCAGATCCTCACTGTACTTATCAAATCCTTGAGATTCAAAACCTTTTGAAAAATAATTTTATATATAGTACAAAATTTCTATGTATAACATATGGGACATATACCTTGTATCATTAAAAAATTCAGATAGTGATACAGTACTAATTGATTATTTGCCTATCATTTGCCATCTGATGCTTAAAATACACCAGAGCTAACACACAATATGGTAACAATACGTACGAGTGTCTCAATAATATGTTTATAAATGATGAAGAACAATGATAGAAATTGTTTGCATTTCTCACCCTCTGTTCAGACTTCAAGGTATGCATCGATATATGTAATCAAAATAACCTGAATTACATGTCCTATCAAACCGGTCAATTAACAGAAATTCTACTTTAAAATGTATTTACCTAATTAATCAATATTATTATAATTAATACCAAGCACTAAAACCATAAGTTGTACAGTGCTGTAATTAATCAATAGCCAAACTTGGAGTTCCATACCAGAAATACACTGTCCCCTTCAGCTCAGGTAAGAGATCAATCACTAATTTCAACTATACTAAGATTACATTTTTGCCTTTTTACTGGACTGTAGATAGTATCTTCTCTTGAAAAATTGGTCAGTGTCATCCAGGGTCTTATAAATTGATCAGTTCTGTATATTTCACAAACAAAATGTACTAACAGCCCCCAGCCTAACGAGTTTAAACCAAAATTGCAGATGCTGTTTAATTACATATTTATTATTCATTAATTACAACAAATTTTTTTTAAGACTTATCAATGTAATTTTTTATTTTCCATTTGTGATTATAAAGCTATACATACAAGCTTCAGAAATTTTACTTACAGTTTAAAGAAATTATACCTTAGACATGAAATATCTTAATGTCTTCTTTTTTCAAGTATCATCATCATCAGCCCACTCATCTTCCTCATCTTCTTCATCATCAGAGCTGTCATCATCAGACTGAATGACCAATGCACAACTGGTCAGTGCACAATGCAGGTCCAGTGCCAATCCCTCTAACTTGGGCTTATTAGATTTCATGGCACCTCCACTATCCACATTCTCTTCCACCTAAATGGTGGAAGAGAATGTTTTTGACCAAAAAATTACAATTTATATTATTAATAAAAGCATGGAAAAAGAGCAAATAAGGGATACTGAGAATCTGTAGGGACAAGAAAATGGGAATAATATACGCAGAGCAAAGCCAAGGCATCTGAAAGGAAATACACACAAAAAATGGAGATTACTAAAGAGATTTCAAAGATAACTCAAAGGCTAAGAAAAATTGTGAAGTGGAAAACTCCAATGATAACAGAATTTTTTTTTTTTTTTTAATATACTGGTTGTCTCCCACCAAGGCAGGGTGACTCGAAAAAGAAAAGAACCTTACAAATTTTTTCTTCTTATTCCATTTAGTAATTTATACAGAAGGGGTTACTAGCCCCTTGCTCCCAAAACTTAATTTGTCATGATTAAATGATACTTGTTTACCTCTTACACAACAGATACGGTACTCATCTACATTGTGCAGCGAATTAACAGCAGATTTTATGATTGAATTTATGTAGCTGCACTGCTTTGAGGTGTGATTTGTGAGTTTGCTTGACCTAAAACCTGATCAATTTGAAGCTGGATAAAATTCATAAATCAGCTGACTAGCAATATTTAATAATCTGCCTCTTACACTGCTGATCCTCATGACCTCTTACTGTACTAACACACATTCACCTCTTACACTACTAATACTCTTCTAAATAAATCAAGAAACAAGTGGGGTTTAAACCCATGACAAGCGAGTCCTATTTACATCAGCGTATACTAAATTCTTCTGAAACCTTAATTCTGAGCTCTTATCAATGTCTTTCTTTCTTTCAACACACCGGCCGTATCCCACCAAGGCGGGGTGGCCCAAAAGGAGTAACGAAAGTTTCTCCTTTTATATTTAGTAATTTATACAGGAGAAGGGGTTACTAGCCCCTTGCTTCTGGCATTTTAGTTGCTTCTTACAACACTTCTCCATGGAGGTAAGAGGAAATGAACAAGAACTAGAAAGAAAATAGAAGAAAACCCAGAGGGGTGTGTCTATATATGCTTGTACATGTATGTGTAGTGTGACCTAAGTGTAAGTAGAAGTAGCAAGACGTACCTGAAATCTTGCATGTGTATGAGACAATAAAAAGACACCAGCAATCCTACCATCGTGTAAAACAATTACAAGCTTCTGTTTTACACTCACTTGGCAGGATGGTAGTACCTCCCTGGGCGGTTGCTGTCTACCAACCTACTACCTAGGTCTTATCAATGTAACTTACATTATTATAAGTAGATAAATATCTAATGTACTGCAATTAATCTCAAAGTTAATTCAAACATCTTCATTAACACACTTAATGTGAAAATAAACTAATGGGAACTTACAGGATTCAGCTTGATTCCAGATCTGATCTGGTCCAGCAGCTGGCTGCGGGTGCTGGTCGTTCTAATGGCTCCACTTTCTATTAGGGAAGGTAATAAGTTACATATTTATAATCTGAATTATCCTAAGGAGTTAATTTTCAAAATTATCACTGGTTACAATAATCATGCAGAAAACTTCTACACACTCATTATGGAGAGTATCTAATTGATTTACTAACACATGCACTACCCAAAAACTACATATCACAAAACTTCTGCACAAATTGTTAACAAGCAGCATAGGAGGTCCCCAACTTATGAACAAGTTACATTTCTGGTGCTTCAACTTGCCAATAAGTCATTTGAAACATGAACCTTCTCTTACAGAAAACAATGGTACAAAAGATGGGTTATGTTTCACACATTTTTAACTGTAAATGGAATACGTAAAAAATTAAATTTTTATGCAGATATTCGTAACTCATGTGCTCATAAGCTGGAGTCCTTCTTGTTTAATTAAGCAGAAAAACGTGAAAAGGCAAAATTTTTGACACTCAAATACTATAGATAAAGCAACTTACTGACAGAGTAAAATATGAAGCTATTAAGGTCTAAGAGTTAGTAAGCTGTGGAAGAAGTCATGAGGATGTACAGTACAGTATCTTTATTCTTATGAAGTTTAATTCACTTCTTACAACCAATAAGAAGAATTCATCCCCAACAGACAGAAAAGCCATTAAATAAAAAGTCCCTTGTTGCATTCCATATTCTGTAGTAGTTAGCTTTGTTTAACTATTTTAATACCATGATGTTCAAAGTAGTGATAAAAATTAAAAGAACTGCATTCTTGTCTACTCAGACATGATTCCCAAATAAATTTAGGGCAGTGTTTACCACTACAAGCTTGTTTTAAATGATGCTTTCCAAGACCACACAAGTATTGTGCTATATGTAGACTTGAAATATGCTCTAGCTGCTCCACCATGGTCTAATGGCTTGTCCATGGTTGAACCTGCTTGGGTGGGTGTGGTTATGGAGAACAGATTTCTGCATCCTTTATCCTCCCTGTAACTGCATCTACCTGATATATAAGTTTATTGAAATGGGCCACAATTCTCCTTATATGCACGTTATACCTCAGAGCCATGGCCAGGACTCATCCTTACACCAAAATTTCCAATGCAGCTTCAGGGATTTTCAGTCTGGCAACTTTGCTCAGTGACAAATTCCCTAACAAGTTCTGGCAGTGCATGCCTGCCCAACACCCAGAAACACTTCAGCATCTAGAGATATTCCAGTAGGTACATTTCATCATGCACCTGGCTACATGCCACAACCAGACATCTTTTTTTTTGTGGATTTGAAATAATAAATGAAAGAAGGAGCACTGCAACAGGCCTACTGGCCCATGCAAGGCAAATGGGCCAAGTGTGCCATTTTATTAAACACTACACCCCAGAGCCACCGCCATGGCTCTGTCTAGGAATAATAAACACAGTTAAAATGAAAAATTGAAAATAAAACTTGACATATACAACATCTTTTTTCTGAATATGGATTACTTGTGTGTTTAAACAGCAGCTAATAGTTTTTCTAATAAGCATGGCATGAGAGCATTTCTAAGCAAAGCAGTAGTGAAAACAAATGTTGAGTTGAGAATACCTGGTAACCATGCTGACTACTGGCCTGTCGAGAGGGGGAGGGAAAAGAGTAGCTGTCTTCAGAGTCAATTATGCCACTATCACAGCTTCAAGAAATCCTCTTGTCTTGTATGCTTTTGCTATTTCAAAGTAAGGATCAATACAACCGAATCTCAAATATACTTTCAAAATTCTGTGATGATCCTGAATCCAATATGTGAAAAAATAATGATCTAGCCCACAAAGTTTGCATGGCATAAGCAAAGAAGACAATGAGGTTTTATACAACACAGCTAATGTACCATTATTACACTATGTTAAAAAGGTACATGCAAATAACCTGTATTAGTCAGATGTGTATTATTTGGTATAAACATTAGTCTATGCTACAGCATCCTTTTTTCCTTAGTACTATTAAGCGTATTAAAAATCCTAAGGGATAAAAGTAGTGAGAGCAATACACTGAGTGCACAACTGAAGTGGCCATCCAACCAAGGCAGTGTTGTTATATTCATGGGGAAGCACTAAGCCTTGTAGAGGGTCATACAGCAGCTGGGAAATAGGAGGTAATCAGGTTATATCAAAAGGAAAAGGTAGCTTCAACTCCCTGGATCAGGAACTCTTCACCAGTACCAAGGCATCCCCTTGAAGGCTCAACTGGCAGTAAATATTTCAACTTGAGCAATATTCAGCATGTGAATGTTGTGCAGGAACACCAGGGGCTATATTATTATTGTCCTTATGCAAAACAATTATGATGATAGCAAAAGATTAGGACATTAATCCAAAAACAGATTAAGAAATCTTTTGCAACAAAAATTACATACCATTCACTGCCTAACTCATTCTGCTCTCACCAAAACATGTTTGTATTGATCAAGCTACGTCTATTTTTATAAAATATCTAATCAGGGTAAAATTTAATTCATAATCTTTAAAATAAACCATTAGTTCATCTATTTAGCTGTATGCACAAAGATAATTTTAAATTTATATTCCACTGTGAAGCTTCAAGTAACTTTCAAATGTGCTATTTGTTATTATTTTCAACAGCTTAATTTAATTTACTTTTATTTTTTTCACTGTTTAAGCTTTGCGACACGTGTTTTTCCTGAAGTTGGGCCTGGGGTATTTTAAGATGTGAAGTAGTGGCTAAACTAATGACATTATATAACAAACCATAACATTAATAGCTGGCTAACAGATTAAAAAATCTAAAACAGATTATGGCAAATATAATAACTGAATGTCCTGTTTAAACGAATTCTCTGTAGACAAAATGCATACAAAATAGTGAAGACACTGTTCGCAGAGTAATCGCTAGCTGAAATTTGCAAATCCATTTACCATTCATCGCTTGTGAAAAACACTTATAGGAACATGACTACAGTATCTACAGAATAATTAGTGACATTAACATTAAGAAAATGCACTTCAGTAATGCACTGTAAGGATACTCTCATCTGAAATGGGAATTTCAAATAATTGAAAAGGCTATCCAAAACAAGTTCTGATTTTGCTTTCTTACATAACAATTATTAATGGACAGTACTTTAATGATTAAGTAAACTGATAAACATATCTAATCAAATTTGTGACTATTAAATAAAACACACGAATGTGTGGTGAAATGCAGCAAACACTTGTTTTAATGGAATAACAGAGAGGTGGATAATCAGTAACAGAGACTGATAGATGGAATCAAGATTGTCTTGCTGTGATCGTAACAATAGCAGACAATTCTGTAACCAACACTGTCTTTTATTTCTAAATGAAGTGACACATAGGATTTTGTCTGGTACAGTATTTCTGAAGTCTTTTAAACTGAGAGTTTACTAAAAGTATATTGGAATTATGTCATCACTATTTCATGAGTCACATTGCAATGAATAAATCTGTATCAACAAATAACATATAATACAGGAGTATATAAAGCTAGGTACAGATTTTTCAGCAAAAGACAAAAATATAATCCAAATAACACACATTACTGAATCTGAGTACTGTTTAAGTATTTTTTAAAAAATGGGACTTTAAACATTGTGAGCTATATACTGTATGCAAAGAATAATACACTGTACTTGCTAATTAAAAAAATTAGTCAAATATCTGGATATTTTCCATGCATAGTTTCAGGGAAGAGAGAGGTGAAGGTTTATAAACTAAAAGAGGAGGCAGTTAGGGTAAGATATAAACAGCTATTGGAGGATAGATGGGCTAATGAGAGCATAGGCAATGGGGTCGAAGAGGTATGGGGTAGGTTTAAAAATGTAGTGTTAGAGTGTTCAGCAGAAGTTTGTGGTTACAGGAAAGTGGGTGCAGGAGGGAAGAGGAGGGATTGGTGGAATGATGATGTAAAGAGAGTAGTAAGGGAGAAAAAGTTAGCATATGAGAAGTTTTTACAAAGTAGAAGTGATGCAAGGAGGAAAGAGTATATGGAGAAAAAGAGAGAGGTTAAGAGACTGGTGAAGCAATGTAAAAAGAGAGCAAATGAGAGAGTGGGTGAGATGTTATCAACAAATTTTGTTGAAAATAAGAAAAAGTTTTGGAGTGGATTAACAAGTTAAGAAAGCCTAGAGAACAAATGGATTTGTCAGTTAAAAATAGAAGAGGAGAGTTATTAAATGGAGAGTTAGAGGATTGGAAGATGGAGGGAATATTTTGAGGAATTGTTAAATGTTGATGAAGATAGGGAAGCTGTGATTTCGTGTATAGGACACGGAGTAATAACATCTTGTAGGAGTGAGGAAGAGCCAGTTGTGAGTGTGGGGGAAGTTCGTGAGGCAGTAGGTAAAATGAAAGGGGGGTAAGGCAGCCGGGATTGATGGGATAAAGATAGAAATGTTAAAAGCAGGTGGGGATATAGTTTTGGAGTGGTTGGTGCAATTGTTTAATAAAAGTATGGAAGAGGGTAAGGTACTAGGGATTGGCAGAGAGCATGCATAGTTCCTTTGTATAAAGGCAAAAGGGGATAAAAGAGAGTGCAAAAATTATAGGGGGATAAGTCTGCTGAGTATACCTGGTAAAGTGTATGGTAGAGTTATATTGAAAGAATTAAGAGTAGACGGAGAATAGGATAGCAGATGAACAAGGAGGCTTTAGGAAAGGTAGGGGTGTGTGGACCAGTGTTTACAGTGAAACATATAAGTGAACAGTATTTAGATAAGGCTAAAGAGATCTTTGTGGCATTTATGGATTTGGAAAAGGCGTATGACAGGGTGGATAGGGGGGCAATGTGGCAGATGTTGCAAGTGTATGGTGTAGGAGGTAGGTTACTGAAAGCAGTGAAGAGTTTTTACGAGGATAGTGAGGCTCAAGTTAGAGTATGTAGGAAAGAGGGAAATTTTTTCCCAGTAAAAGTAGGCCTTAGACAAGGATGTGTGATGTCACCGTGGTTGTTTAATATATTTATAGATGGGGTTGTAAGAGAAGTAAATGCGAGAAGAGGCGTGGAGTTAAAAGATAAAGAATCACACACAAAGTGGGAGTTGTCACAGCTGCTGTTTGCTGATGACACTGTGCTCTTGGGAGATTCTGAAGAGAAGTTGCAGAGATTGGTGGATGAATTTGGTAGGGTGTGCAAAAGAAGAAAATTAAAGGCGAATACAGGAAAGAGTGAGGTTATGAGGATAACAAAAAGATTAGGTGATGAAAGATTGAATATCAGATTGGAGGGAGAGAGTATGGAGGAGGTGAATGTATTCAGATATTTGGGAGTGGACGTGTCAGCGGATGGGTCCTATGAAAGATGAGGTGAATCATAGAATTGATGAGGGGAAAAGAGTGAGTGGTGCACTTAGGAGTCTGTGGAGACAAAGAACTTTGTCCTTGGAGGCAAAGAGGGGAATGTATGAGAGTATAGTTTTACCAACGCTCTTATATGGGTGTGAGGCATGGGTGATGAATGTTGCAGCGAGGAGAAGGCTGGAGGCAGTGGAGATGTCATGTCTGAGGGCAATGTGTGGTGTGAATATAATGCAGAGAATTCGTAGTTTGGAAGTTAGGAGGAGGTGCGGGATTACCAAAACTGTTGTCCAGAGGGCTGAGGAAGGGTTGTTGAGGTGGTTCGGACATGTAGAGAGAATGGAGCGAAACAGAATGACTTCAAGAGTGTATCAGTCTGTAGTGGAAGGAAGGCGGGGTAGGGGTCGGCCTAGGAAAGGTTGGAGAGAGGGGGTAAAGGAGGTTTTGTGTGCGAGGGGCTTGGACTTCCAGCAGGCATGCGTGAGCGTGTTTGATAGGCGTGAATGGAGACAAATGGTTTTTAATACTTGACGTGCTGTTGGAGTGTGAGCAAAGTAACATTTATGAAGGGGTTCAGGGAAACCGGCAGGCCGGACTTGAGTCCTGGAGATGGGAAGTACAGTGCCTGCACTCTGAAGGAGGGGTGTTAATGTTGCAGTTTAAAAACTGTAGTGTAAAGCACCCTTCTGGCAAGACAGTGATGGAGTGAATGATGGTGAAAGTTTTTCTTTTTCGGGCCACCCTGCCTTGGTGGGAATCGGCCAGTGTGATAAAAAAAAAAAAAAAGTTTCAGATAAGATTTAAATGTCTAGTAATCTTAGAAATTATTCTTCTTTAAATGCACTGGCCATATCCCACCAAAGCAGGGTGGCCCAAAAAGAAAAACACAAGTTTCTCTTTAGAAATTTAGTAATGTATACAGGAGAAGGGGTCACTAGCCCCTTGCTCCTGGCATTTTAGTCGCCTCTTACGACATGCATGGAATCTTAGAATTTTTTTTTTCTTTTTTTCAACAAGTCGGCCATCTTCCACAGTCTCCCACAAAAAATCTCCAAAAAGTTATTACAAATACAGAAAAGATTAATCTTTACATAAAACCAAGACACAGATAGCCAAGTTTTTCCAAATACTACCTTTAATGTGGGCACAGTACGAATCTGGTCCAGAAGTGCTGAACGGGCATCCATATTAACACCACCAGTATGAAGTCCACCACGAGGGAAAGGAGGAGGTGGAGCGGGAGGAACTCCATTAGTTGGAGGTGCAGGAGGTGGAGGAAGCAGAGCAGCTGCCTTATTTCCATGGTGGAAAGTGGGAATGGTAGAGTTGGAGGGGGTGGTGGACAAAGACTGGAGGCAGGAATGGGAGGTAGGGGTGCAGTCTTTTGTCCTGAGGGAGAGGATGTAGATCAAAATAATATTTTGTGGCTACATCTACTGTATTGTATATAAAACAGCAGCTTCACCAAAAACATATACTATTATACATTAATGTAAAATAGGCCCGGTGGCCTGGTGGCTAAAGCTCCCGCTTCACACACGGAGGGCTCGGGTTCGATTCCCGGCGGGTGGAAACATTTCGACACGTTTCCTTACACCTGTTGTCCTGTTCACCTAGCAGCAAATAGGTACCTGGGTGTTAGTCGACTGGTGTGGGTCGCATCCTGGGGGACAAGATTAAGGACCCCAATGGAAATAAGTTAGACAGTCCTCGATGACGCACTGACTTTCTTGGGTTATCCTGGGTGGCTAACCCTCCGGGGTTAAAAATCTGAACGAAATCTCGTACGTTGGTTTGCGTGCAGCCAGCAGCAACAGCCTGGTTGATCAGGCGCTGATCCACCAGGAGGCCTGGTCACAGACCGGGCCGCGGGGGCGTTGACCCCCGAAACTCTCTCCAGGTAAACTCCAGGTTATCTTATCTTAACTAATACACAAGAAAATCTGAAATAAAGGGATATAAATAGTGTTATTAAATAAATTCTGTCCCAAAATGTTTAAAACAATAAGAATTAAAATGATACACAAATTACTAGTTTTTTCATCATTTAAATGGCTGGTATAAAATATACTGCAGTACAATATCACACAATAAAGCAAACATAAAACAATCGTACCTGCTACTATCTGCCCTGGAGGCGGAGGTGGCATAGGGCCTCGAGGATGTGGGGGTGGTGGGGGTGGAGCAGATGTAGGAGGAGGATGACCATGATTATTAGTATGTGGAGGTGGAGGTGGTGGAGCAGCCCAGGAGCCAGAAATTGAGTTATGAGAGGGGATAGTTGGGGGTATTGGAGGTGGTGCAGCTATAGTAGGTGGGGGTGGTGGTGAGGATGAGTTATCGGTGTGTGTGGTGCCCAAAAGCATAGACGCATATCGCTGGGTTTACTGCATGGCCTTCTCAACGCCACCATTTCTCTCAATGAAGTCATAAATGAACTCCCTTGTGCGTGTGTCCGACAGCTGCTGCTGACTGACTCCAACCTGTAATGAATTGTTGTTGACAATAAGTCTCACTCCATGGGGAAGTGGAACAGAATTCTTCCTCTGTCAGCCATGTGTATTATGAGAGGCAACTAAAATGCTGGGAGTAAGGGGCTAGGAATCCCTTCTCCTGTATAAATTACCAAATTTAAAAAGAAAAACTTTTGAGGCAGGGTGACCTAAGAAGAAAAACTAAAGTATTTCTTTTTAAATTCTTTCTTTCAACACACTGGCCATATCCCACCAAGGCAGGGTGGCCCAAAAAGAAAAATGAAAGTTTCTCTTTTAACCCTTTGAGGGTTTTCGTCGTACTAGTACGTCTTACGCGTAGGGGTTTTTGACGTACTAGTACTCATAAATTCTAGCGGCCTCAAATCTAGTGGGAGAAAGCTGGTAGGCCTTCATATGAAAGAATGGGTCTATGTGGTCAGTGTGCACAGTCTAAAAAAAATCCTGCAGCACACAGTGCATAATGAGAAAAAAAAAACTTTGACCATTTTTTTTGAATAAATCAGCGACTTTGCAGTGTATTTTCGTATTGTATTTATTGTTGTATTCTAGTTTTCTTGGTCTCATTTTATAGAATGGAAGACATATTACAGAAATAGAGATGATTTTGACTGGTTTTACAAAGAAAGGTGCCTTGAAATTGAGCTCAAATTAGCAGAAATGTTCGATTTTTACCAAACTTCAAAAGTAAACAAATCGTGCCAAGCGTGCAATACACGTCAACTGGTGAGTCTAATATTCTTTCACAAGTGCACCAATAATATTTATACCATTTTTTACACTAATGCAGTAGTCTGCATAACAGTAAATCTTATATTTTTTGTGAAAATAAAAATTCAAAGTGGAAAGCAAAAGAATATAAGAGGTGCCTTGAGACGTGAATAATGACTAGAGGAAATGTCATTTTAGTGCCAGGAATGTCTTTCTTGTTTATTCTGGACCCTATTCAGAAATTGGCATCTTTTGAAATTTGTGTGAAATTGGCAAAATTCCTAAATTCTGACCACTGTACTGGATAGTTGAATTTCATAAATGAGTGGTTTCTTGCACCCATTCGATAGAAAAAATGGAGTTCTAGCGAAATATTCATGTTTTTTGTCGACTAGGACAGTGAAATTGGCCGAAAATGGGGCTCAAAGTGGGCAAAATCGCCGATGCGTAAACATCGCCGAGACCGCTAACTTTGCGAGAGCATAATTCCGTAAGTTTTCTATCAAATTTCAAACTTTTGGTGTCTTTATGATCGGGAAAAGATTCTCTATCTTTTCATAAGAAAAAATAATTTTTTTTTTTTTTTAAATTTGGCCGACCCTGAGAACGAGTTTCGGAGAGGGCCTGTCGACCCTCAAAGGGTTAAATTTAGTAATTTATACGGGAGAAGGGGTTACTAGCCCCTTGCTCCCGGCATTTTAGTCGCCTCTTACAACACACACATGGCTTACGGAGGAAGAATTCTTTTCCACTTCCCCATGGAGAAGTGGAAAAGAATTCTTAACAATGTACTCATTTAATGACCGCTCGGCCTTATGGCCAGCTCTCTGACCAGTATGAATACCTAAGGAATATAGTATATTAGAGCTGATTTCCTGTATTCTGTTTATTACAATATACAGTACACTACTGTATAAGCATTTAAAAATATACTAAAAATGTTATAAATGATGCAAGGTGACATTAAAACAATATCTAAATATGGTTGCCACACACCCACTACCAGTATAGTATGCTCCTCACTTAACAACCAATTCATTTACCAAACTACTCTTAGGAATGGAACTCCATCATTAAGTGAGGAGAGACTATTTAAAGGAAAAAAATATGTAGTATATGTGTAGTACATAAACATTAAATTTTCAGTGCTAAATTCTTACATTAAGTCACTCAATGCTTTTAAGGAGTGTTTCCGAACCATTTTACTTTTGCCTAGCTCCCCCTTTTCTCCACTTTATTAAACAAGGACTGATGTCCCCCTTGAAATGAATTTTATGTTAGTATATAAATTCTGCAAAAACAAGACTTTATAAGTTTACTAAAAGTAGTAATGATGATACAATAAAGAACAGTTAGAAACTCATAAATATTTGCTAAAACTTTGTTCATTTGACATTTTCACTTGTGTGGGAAGAAATGTGTGCCATTTAAATGTGCAATAAAATTTCAGCACCATTTTTTTTTTCTGGTTGCCCCACTACCACCCCCCATCTTAAATTTTAAAAACACCTACTAAGGGGAAATATTGGCCAACTTCTGAACATTGCTCTCAGACTTGGTACAGTAAGTGCTGTACACTTGATATATCTAATCCTTATGATTTAGAAGGATATGTAATACACTTACCATGTTAAAGAAGCCTTCAAGCTTGTCATCCACACTGAACTGAGAAAATCCAGTGTCAGGATTGAAGCCAACATGAGTGGTGTTTGAAATCCATTGGCATGCCAATCTCGTGTTTGCTGTATATGCAGAAATATTAACATTATAATGTATAAAAACAACATATAATGTATTACATTTTTTCAAAACACCTGTCGTCTCTCACTGAGGAAGAGTGACTTGAAAAAGAAAACTTTATAAAACTTTTCTTCTTTTTACATTTAATAATTTATACAGAAGGGATTACTAGCCCCTTGCTCCCAGAATTTTAGTCACCTCTTATGACCTACATGGCATGTACAGTGGACCCCCGGTTTACGATATTATTTCATTCCAGAAGTATGGTCAGGTGCCAGTACTAAACGAATTTGTTCCCATGAGGAATATTGTGAAGTAGATTAATCCATTTCAGACCCTCAAACATACATGTACAAACGCACTTACATAAATACACTTACATAATTGGTCGCATTGGGAGCTGATCGTAAAGCGGGGTCCACTGTGTTACATATATTTGTTATTTGTGAGATATACAAATTTCAAACAATAGGTAGTAGGTTGGTAGACAGCAACCACCTAGGAAGGTACCATTCTGCCAAGTGAGTATGAAACGGACACCAATAACTGTTTTACATGATGGTAGGATTGCTGGTGTCTTTTTTCTGTCTCATAAACATGCAAGATTTCAGGCATGTCTTGCTACTTCTACTTACACTTAAGTCACACTACACACGTACAAACAAGTACATATATACACACGCCCCTCTGGGTTTTCTTCAGTTTCCTTACTAGTTCTTGTTTTTGTTTATTTCCTCTTATCTCCATGGGGAAGTGGAACAGAATTCTTCCTTTGTGAGCCATGTGTGTCGTAAAATAATACAAAAATGCTGGGACCAAGGGGCTAGTGACCCTTCCTCCTGTATATATATGACTAAATTTAAAAGGAGAAACTTTCATTTTTCCTTTTTCACCACCCTGCCTTGGTGGGATACAGCCGCTCTGTTGAAAGAAGAAATTTCAAACGTCAAAGTAATTAAATGCATCATTTACAAAAACAAAATATTTATTGATTAGTTCTCTATTACTTAGATAACTGCTGAAAAAACTTTCAAATAACTGTACCTGAGCTTGTTTCGATTTTTATTTCCCTTTTTATTGTTTTTCTTTTTGGGGTCCTTGTAGGGAGGAACATATGGGGGCACAAATTATGACTGAGGCGGCGGCTGCTGTTGCTGCTGCTGCTGCTGCTGCTGCTGCGGCGGTGGCGGCTGCTGCGGCTGCTGCGGCTGCTGCGGCTGCTGCTGCTGCTGTCGTCGTCGTCTCTGATGGTGCTCACTTTGCCATCTTCTCTCTACAGTGCCAAATAAAACTCAATAATAAACTTGACTCCTGCAAATGCAGAGTAAAACACTTTTTGAATTATGAGGCTCATTATACTGTGCTAATTGTAGAGTTGAAGTCAAATGGAAACTGCCAAATTAGAAGTTTGTATGCAACATACAAAATAATGTAACAAGTCCATAAAACTAAGACAAAATATAAATACAGTACTGCATATGGAAAATTTCAACATCTTTGTATCCAGCATGAGTAAAGGTAAAATAAAAAAAAATACTGTATAATTTTGTACTGCCCCAAGTACCTTATGTGTCCTGGTCTTATTCAGTTTGTGACCTGCAAGAACAATACACCTGGCATCCACTCTTCACTCACAGAAGTGGACTATTCTGGGATGCATGTATAGCCTAGAAGTGAACTATTCTGAGATGCATGTATAGCCTAGAAATGGACTATTCTGGGATACATGTATAGCCTAGAAATGAACTATCCTGGGATGCATGTATAGCCTAGAGGTGGACTATTCTGGGATGCATGTATAGCCTAGAAGTGAACTATCCTGGGATGCATGTATAGCCTAGAAGTGGGCTATTCTAGGATGCATGTATAGCCTAGAAGTGAACTATTCTGGGATGCATGTATAGCCTAGAACAACTGATGAGAAAAGAAATATGGAGAGATGCTCCCACCTATTAATCAGTTGATTTAACTGAATTCGGGATAGGAACTAGTACATCTGGGGGTCCCAGACTATTCAACATCTTACCAGAAGATATTGAAAACAAGGCTCGAACAAGTGTAGAAGCCTTCAAGAGGAAACTGGACAAGTATCTTCACCAGGTGCCATATCAACCAGGCTGTGATGGATATGTGGGACAGCAGACCTCTAGCAGCAACAGCCTGGTTGACCAGGCAAGCACCATGGCCGGGCTCCAAGAGTAGTGAAACTCTCAAAACTCTTCAAAGGTATAAAGGTAGTGACCAGTAATGCAATGGTGATTGTGATCGATAGAGATGAGATCGTTTTGCCATGGTCGTAACAATATTGTACAATCCTGTAAACAACAAATATTGTCCATAGTTTCCAAATCAAATGACCCAGCGGATTTTTCCTGTATTTCTAAAGTACGCTAAATCAAAGCTTGTTAAATCGAGAGTGCAAGCCACACATGTCGTAAGAGGCGACTAAAATGCTGGGAGCAAGGGGCTAGTAACCCCCTTCTCCTGTACAAGCTGCCAAATGTAAAATGAAGAATTATTCTGTTTCTTCTTTTTTTTTTGGGTCACCCTGTCTTGGTGGGGAACAGATGTGTTAATAAAAAAAAAAAAACTAATGCATGGCAGAGTTCATTCTGTGCAGGTACAAAATAACTGT
The DNA here is from genome assembly GCF_026875155.1 of Cherax quadricarinatus. Taxonomy (NCBI): domain Eukaryota; kingdom Metazoa; phylum Arthropoda; class Malacostraca; order Decapoda; family Parastacidae; genus Cherax; species Cherax quadricarinatus. The sequence goes on along the minus strand of NC_069417.1, from coordinate 60,568,272 downwards.
ATCCAGTGGCTGGTCATCCATGGCTTCTTCCCTACAAGACACAACCTATTTTACCTTATGGCTTTTTTCCTCCAAGTCACACCTATTTTATCTATATCGTTTTTATAATCTCAATGTTGCCCTTACAGCATTATGAGAGATATTTAGTATTTATTTCATTATCTAACAATATGAAAAGTTCAAACTGGAACAAGGCAAAGTGGAAACAACAACAGGAATATCCAATGGTCTCACCATCCGCTGAGTTGCTTGTCTTCTCGTGGTTCATTAAGAATTTGACTCCATCAGTTTCATCAAAGCCTTCAATCTTGATGAAGGACATACAAAGAAGACTATCACTGGTGCAACGTTTCATCTTGGCCACAATGCACTTGCTATTGCAATAACACTAATTAAATTAGTTAATGAATGTTTTGCTCAGTAGCATCACTAACACAACCTCATTGTTAGTAATACTGAAGCACAGTGTGGATATTTTAAACAAGTGATGTTTGAGTTGCAATAATTATCAGTCTGTGGTTTCCTTATCATTTCATGTTTCAAGCTGATGTACAAATAATGTTCCTATAATATGAAATTCTGCTTATTACACATTATGTAAGATAAATCATCATATCTATGGCATGAATATCAGTTATGTATTTTAATAATAAAATAATTTATAAATTCTGATTGCTATAAAATTATTAAAAAAGTTGTAAATTATTTACAAAGATTTAAGAATATTTTTTGTATTATATTCAGATTATCCTAGGTTCTCTACACATATGCTGCTATGTATGATAATTCTATGTAACTGTATTTGTGTATACCTGAATAAACTTACTTACTTACTTACCACACAAATTTTTTTCAATTCAACAAATCACAAAATATATATCACTCTGTTTCAGGACTTGTTCATAAAGGTTTCTTCCCTCAGTAAGGTATACTATACTATACTAATTAAAAAGGAGAGAAAAACAATAAAAATATACAACCTACTTCTGCTTCAAACTGGTGGAAGAAAGGCATTGAGGCTGAATAAGTAAACTGATTATACAGCTCCTGTTCAAAGACTCGCTTTGCAACCACAATATCATACACCTGAAAAAAATAATGTGAAAATAGGATCACGAGTGCAGGTAGAGCACCCTCAGAATATACAGTGGACCCCCGCATAGCGGACGCCTTGCATAGCGGACAATCCGCATAGCGGACGCTTTGTTCGCTAAAATTTTGCCCCGCATAGTGGACAAAAACCCGCTCAGCGGCCTTCGTCCGAGACGCGTCCAATGTGCGCCCTCAGCCAGCCTCACATGTGCCGCCTGTGCCATTGTTTACCAGCCAGCCTCCGCGGTAACATTCAAGCATACACTCGGAATATTTCGTATTATTACAGTGTTTTCGGTGCTGTTTCTGGAAAATAAGTGACCATGGGCCCCAAGAAAGCTTCTAGTTCCAACCCTACAGCAATAAGGGTTAGGATTCCTATTGAAATAAAGAAAGAGATCATTGATAAGTATGAAAGTGGAGTACGTATCACCGACCTGGTCAGGTTGTACAAGAAACCAAAATCAACCATCTCTTCTATTGTGGGCAAGAAAACGGCAATCAAGGAAGCTGTTGTTGCCAAAGGTTTAACTGTGTTTTTGAAACAAAGATTGCAAGTGATGGAAGATGTTGAGAGACTCTTATTGGTGTGGATAAATGAAAAACAGCTAGCAGGAGATAGCGTCTCTCAAGCGATCATATGTGAAAAGGCTAGGAAGTTGCATGACGATTTAATTAAAAAATGCCTGCAACTAGTGATGTGAGTGAATTTAAGGCCAGCAAAGGTTGGTTTGAGAGATTTAAGAAGCGTAGTGGCATCCATAGTGTGATACGGCATGGTGAGGCTGCCAGTTCGGACCACAAAGTGGCTGAAAATATGTGCATGAATTCAAGGAGTACATAGAAACTGAAGGACTGAAACCTGAACAAGTGTTTAATTGTGATGAAACAGGCCTGTTCTGGAAGAAAATGCCAAGCGGGGACCTACATTACTCAGGAGGAAAAGGCACTCCCAGGACATAAGCCTATGAAAGACAGGCTTACTTTGTTGATGTGTGCCAATGCTAGTGGTGATTGCAAAGTTAAGCTTTATTAGTGTATCACTCTGAAACTCCCAGAGCATTCAGGCAAAAGAATGTCCTCAAGGATAATTTGTGTGTGCTGTGGAGGGCAAACAGTAAGGCATGGGTCACTAGGGAATTTTTCTATAACTGGTTACCCATGCATTTGCCCCCAATGTGAAAGATTACCTAACTGAAAAGAAATTAGACCTTAAGTGCCTCCTGGTGTTAGACAATGCCCTGGTCATCCTACAGACGTGGCAGAGCGACTTTATGGGACATGAGCTTCATTAAGGTGAAGTTTTTGCCTCTAATACCACTCCTCTCCTGCAGCCATGGACCAGCAGGTCATTTCCAACTTCAAGAAACTGTACACAAAAGCTCTGTTTCAAAAGTGCTTTGAAGTGACCACAGACACTCGATTGACTCTAAAAGAGTTTTGGAAGGATCACTTTAATATCCTCAATTGTGTAAACCTTATAGGTAAGGCTTGGGAGGGAGTGACTAAGAGAACCTTGAACTCTGCTTGGAAGAAAAATGTGGCCAGAATGTGTAGACAAAAGGGATTTTGAAGGGTTTGAGGCTAACCCTGAGAGGAGTATACCAGTTGAGGAATCAATTGTGGAATTGGGGAAGTCCTTGGGGTTGGAGGTTAGTGGGGAGGATGTGGAAGAGTTGGTGGAGGAGGCCAATGAAGAACTAACCACTGATGAGCTGATAGATCAACTTCAAGAGCAACAGGCCAGACCTGGGGAAACTGGTTCAAAGGAGGGGAGAGAGAAATTGAAGGAATTGCCTACTTCAAAGATTAAGGAAATGTGTGCAAATGGCTTGAAGTGCAAACCTTTTTTGATGAAAATCACCCTCACACAGCTTTTTGCAAGCCGTGCTGGTGACTGTTACAATGACAGTGTTGTGAACCACTTTAGACAAATCATAAAGGAACGAGAGGTACAGGCCATATGGACAGATATGTTGTGCGAAAGAAGTCCAGTGACTCTGAAGCTGGTCTAGTGGCATTAAAAGAAGAAGGGAAGTAAACCCCAGAAAAGGACTTGCTACCTCAAGTCCTAATGGAAGGGGATTCCCCTTCTAAACACTAACACTCTCTCTCCCCTCCTCCCATCCCTCAATCATCACCAGATCTTCAATAAAAGTAAGTGTCATGTAATTGTGCATGCCTTTTTCAGTTTTGTGTGTACTAAAATTAACATTTTTTTGTGGTAAAAAAATTTTTTTTTCATACTTTTGGGTGTCTTGCACGGATTAATTTTATTTCCATTATTTCTTATGGGGAAAATTCATTCGCATAGCGAACATTTCGCATAACAGCCAGCCCTCTTGCACGGATTAAGGTCGCTATGCGGGGGTCCACTGTATATATGCCATATTTTGTCACATATAAAATGTATTGGCTTCAAATAAGGAAGTTTAGCTTTGTAATGTTATTTAGAACATGAAGACTTAACGGGAAACTACAAGTAGAGAACAATTGCACAATCTCTTATAAAAGCAGATCTGAAGATCCTAGTTTAATAGCAATAATATAACTAACCTGTATGTAATATGATCTTTGCACATTGTCCTTAGTGAAGATGGCAGTACCAAAGTACCGCTTGCGCCATGAATTATGATGAGGTCCATCAGTGCCAAACACCTGGACAACAGCTGTGCTCAGTGTCTGTGAACACATAAAAGAAAAAGAAAAAATCTGATTACATACTATAAGAAAAATCCTGTATCTAAAATTTATTCTAAATGAGAGTGTATTAACTCATTTTGAGCCATTAATTTGCTCATTAAGTATAGTTTCCTCAGTTGGAGTTTTATAGCTTACAAAGCATTAGAACAGTTTGGTTATTCAGTACTTTTATGATATTAGAAAAGCACAGTGGACCCCCAGTTATCAGCCAGTTTGGTTATCGGCCAGTTTTTCGGTGCCCGGTTATCGGCCGTTTGCTCGGTTATCGGCCATTTGGGACACATCCATCTGCCGGCTGGGGCTGCTTGCGCATCAGTTTGGCTTTGTCTCTCGGTGGCTGAGGAAGCTTCTGCTGATACATCCAAACATTTTGCTTATTTCCCATTGTAGTTTGTGTTATTTTTGCAGTGAAACTGTGAAATAAGGAACCATGGCTCCAAAGAAAGTTCCTGTGGCAAAGAAAGTGAGACACACCATGGGATTTAAGCGTGAAGTGATACAAAAGTTTGAAAGTGGTATGAAAGTGGTGGAACTTGCCAGGATGTACAGCAAGAATAAATCAACAATTACATCCATCATGGCAAAGAAAGAACAAATCAAAGATGCTAATGTTGCAAAAGGAGTAACTTGTCTAATTAAACAAAGGCCACCAATAATGGAAGAGATGGAAAAGTTATTATTATTGTGGATTAAGGAAAAAGAATTAGCGGGAAACAGTGTTGTGGAGTCTATTATTTGTGAGAAGGCAAGGCAGTTGCATGAGGATCTTGTAAAGAAAATGCCTGGAACAAGTGCTGCAGTTTGTGAATTTAGGGCCAGCAAAGATAGATTTAAGAAGCGTATTGGCATACACAGTGTTGTAAGGTATGGTGAGGCTGCAAGTTCTGACAAATGTGTGGCTGAAAAGTATGTTCATGAATTCCAGGACTATGTAAAGACTGAAGGATTCGAAACCCAACAAGTGTTCAATTGTGACGAAACAGGCCTCTTTTGGAAGAAAATGCCAAACAGGACCTACATTACCCAGGAGGAAAAGACACTGCCAGGACACAAGCCTATGAAAGACAGGCTTACTTTTTGTTGTGTGGTAATGCTAGTGGGGATTTCAAAGTGAAGCCTTTACTCATGTATCACTCAGAAAATCCCAGTGTTCAAGAAAAACAATGTCATGAAGAATAGATTGTGTGTGATGTGGAAAGTTAATCATAAGGCATGAGTCACAAGGCAAATTTTCAAAGAGTGGGTTAATGATGTGTTTGGCCCAAGTGTGAAAAAATACCTGCTGGAAAAGAAATTGCCACTTAAGTGCCTCCTGGTGGCCTGGTGGTTAACGCTCTCGCTTCACACGGCGAAGGCCTGGGTTCGATTCCCAGCCAGAGTAGAAACATTGGACGTGTTTCTTTCCACCTGTTGTCTATGTTCCCCATCAGTAAAATGGGTACCTGGGTGTTAGTCGACTGGTGTGGGTCGCATCCTGGGACACTGACCTAATTTGCCCGAAATGCGGAGCATAACAAGGGACTTTCTATATAGTAGTATGTCATTGTTATCAGCTAGGACTGTATACCCTGTACATGTACTTGTAGTAAAATAAAGATATTATTATTATTATATTATATTATTATTAATGCTCCTGCACATCCTCCAGACTTGCAAGACCAAGTGTTTAGGGACTTCAATTTCATCACAGTGAAGTTCTTACCTCCTAACACCGCTCCTCTCCTCCAGCCCATGGACCAGCAGGTCATTTCTAACTTCAAAAATCTCTACACAAAAGCAGTGTTTCAAAAGTGCTTTGAAGTGGCATCAGACACTCAGTTGACCCTAAGACAGTTCTGGAGGAATCACTTCACTATCCTCCACTGCATAAGCCTTATAGGTAAGGCTTAGGAGGGAGTGACTTCGAGGACTTTGAACTCTGCTTGGAGAAAACTGTGGCCAGATTGTTTCCAAAAAAGGGATTTTGAAGAGTTTGAGGCTGACCCTGACCCTGCCAACCCTGTGGACTCTATTGGAGGCAGAGTCGGGGATAGTCCCTCTCTCGTCGGTGCGGACAGCGAGGAACTGTTTACGACTCCATCATATGGCCTCTCTGTTTTGTACTCACCCCTGTCGCCTCTCTTCACAGATGTGGGAGACACCCTCTGTCCCCCCACGTTTGGCTCAGCCTTCCTTTGTAGCCAGGGCCCAGCATTCCCTGTCCTGCCTTACTCTTCCTGCACTTGTGATGACTCCCTCCCCTCTCCACTCTCCCCGGGACCCCCCCTGGTGGACCTGACATGGTACTTCACCTGGATTGGCCCCAACAGGAACAAGGGAACCCCCCCAGTTTTGTTGCATTTCTTTTTTGAAGGGTTTCGCTCTGTTACATATGGCTCTTTATTCTCTGTCTACACGGATGACTCGGCACGGTCCTCCCCCCCTTCTACATCATCTGCGGCCTTCTTCGCTAATCTCTCCCTGTGTCAAACGTGGTGGTTGGACCCTGCTCATTCTGTTCTGGCAGGGGAGCTCTTCGCCATTCACCAGGCTCTGGCTTTTGTCCTTGATCACATTCCCCCACAACCATTGGTCCTCTTCTCAGATTCCCAATCTTCCCTGGCACTTTTGTGATCTGCCCGTCCACGATCACTGCTCGTCCTCGTTCGTCGGACACAATCTCTCCTCCTGCACTTCTTGCGGAGCCCAGGTTGGAGCATCTCCCTTCAGTGGGTTCCTGCCCATGTTGGAATCTGGGGCAATGAAGTGGCAGATCGGGCGGTCTCCCTCGCACACACACTTCCTACTGTTACCCCTCTTGCCCTGGGCCACAGTGATTTCACAAGGGCTGTTTGGAAGGGAATCCGTCATTAGTGGCAAGAGGGCCTTGCACACTCCCTCTCTTCTTCGGCGTTGGGCTTGTCCAAACTTTTAATGGCCCCTGCCCTTGGGCTCGCCATCCTAACCGCTCGGTGGACGTTGCACTGACCCGCCTTCGAGTTGGGCACTCGCGACTGGTAGCTCATCTGTATCACCTGTGGTGTCCCTCACAGCCTGAGACGGTGGAACACTTCCTGCTGTGGTGCCCATGTTATCACTCTGCATGGACTATTCTCCATGCGGCCTTGCGCACACTTGGGGTGCACACTTTCACTCTACCTGTCCTCCTCAACGGGGAGGGGTTTCTCCCTCTGGACTGTCAGGAGATATTGGCCTGTACCTGCTCCTTCCTGCTGGCTTCAGGGTGTATCAGAGACATATGATGCATAGTTATTAGTCAAGACATTCTTCCACTTTGGTTGATATTCCCTCTCCTAGCACTGAACGGCCGGGCTCGATACGGTGTATGCTGTCAGTGGCCCTGAAACCCAACAGAAGAAAGAAGAAGAAGAAGAAGAACTTGCTTCAGAGGAGGAGGAAGAGGGAGTGAAGGAGGTGCCTTCTTCAAAGATTAAAGAGGTGTGTGCAATGTGCACTAGGGTACAAGCTTTTGTAGAGAAACACCACCCTGACAAAGCTGAAACAAGCCATATCTGCAACATGTTTAGTGACAAAACCCTGTCCCGCTTCAGGGAAATCTTAAAGAGACACCAGCAACAGATTACTCTGGACAGTTATTTTGTGAGACAGGGGTCCAGTGACTCTCAAGCTGGTCCTAGTGGCATTAAAAGACAGAGAAGGGAAGTAACCCCAGAGAAGGCTTTGCTACCTCAAGTCTTTATGGAGGGGGATTCCCCTTCCAAACACTAACTCCTCCCTCTTTCCTCCTCCCTATCTTCCATAAGCCAGCATTAGCCTTCAATAAACCATATGTAATACTTACATAATTGTTAAAAAAAATATTTTTTTGTGAATATTTTGCTTGGAACGGATTAATTGTATTTCCATTAATTCTTATAGGAAATATTAATTCAGTTTTCGGCCATTTCGGTTATCGGTCGACCTGGAACGGATTATGGCCGATAACCGGGGATCCACTGTAATTTTCTATCATCATAACCAATTTTCAGATATCTTTTAACACTTTGCTACTACGTACCAATATCAAATTCTTCAAAAATTTCAATATTTTATTGTGAACTGTTGTTTACAAAAATGGAGTAGCTGTTAGGATTAAACATCTACCTAATGTGAATGCTATTTCCTTTTCAGTTAATTTATATTTCTCTTCTTCTCTAGGTACTGTATACACTATATGGTACAGGCAGTCTCTTACAGAGATCACTTTTTGACAGTGAAGACCAGGTTACCTTATCTACAAGAGTATTAAGAACAAGAGCAAAGATCAATCACATTCACAATATGAGTGTAACACAGTACGTACTGTGCCTTTTTATTCTTTCTTGACAGTACAGTAGGACCCCTGTAACTGCAGGGGAATATGTACCAAGGACCTGCCATGGATACCGAAACCACAGATAGTTGCGAACCCTATATATGTTGTTTTTTCTTTATATACATACCTATTATAAAATTTAATTAATAACTTACACACAATAAGTGAAGAATTATCTCTTTTTCACTAATGGGAAGCACTTCACGGTTTTTCTTATAGTAGCTGGAGTATACCTGGAGAGGGTTTCAGGGATCAACGCCCCTGCAGCCCTGTCTGTGACCAGGCCTAGCAGTGGATCAGAGCCTGATCAACCAAGCTGTTACTGCTTGCCACACACAAAGTGAAGTGCAAACCACAGCCCAGCTGGTCAGACTTTGAAGAACTACCATCATCAGTACTCTTGCATTTTGAAGCCATTACTAAGCAAAATTAAGGGTTATTTTCTGGCCACGGTAAACCTCGGATACTGGACCTACAGATACGGGGGTCCTACTGTATAATATTATACAAGATATATTTACAATTGCCTTACAGGGAATTGCCTTCAGGCTTTTAGCCAGCTTTAATTTTTATTGCTAGGCCACAAAATAAATAAAAAAACCCTCTCAGGAAGCCGGTCATCAACTTGATGACCAGCCTTAAATATAATGTTTCATTACCTGGCACCTTGCACCAAGCAGATGAAAGATTATATCATTTTCCTCTTGTGTCAGCAGTGAAGAGGGCTTATTAGGAGGGGTTTGCTTGCAGTTTGAGCTCATCTTTAAACCAGCGAGATACCGTTTATGACAAATCTATCTGTAATAAAAGTAATACTCTTTATCTTAGTATTATTAGATTATTGTAGAGAAGATTTTATATCAAAGGTTTCAAATGTTACCTTCATTCTGACCAAAAAGTTTACAACCTCTCCTCACTTAGCAATGTACTCGTTTACCAACGCCTCAGACTTATGAAGGACTCTCTGACCAGTATTCATAACTAAATAATGTATTTTAGATTATTATTATTATTATAATCAAGGGGGAAGCGCTAAACCCGGAAGATTATACAGCGCCTGGGGGGGGGGGATGTGGAAGGCATTCAGGCTTAATTCGGGGAACTGGAGCACAGATCCAATTCCCTAAATCAAGAGCCCCTCACCAACATCAAGGAACCTTCCTTGAGGGGAATGTATTTTAGAGCTGACTTCCTCTATTCTGTTTATTACAATATACAGTACACTACCGTATAAACATTTAAAAATACGTATACCAGAAAGGTTATAAATGCTGTGAGGTGACATTAAAACAATATCAAAGATGGTTAACATAAATACACCATTATAATATGCTTCTCACTTAGCGACGAATTCGTTTAAGAATTTTTTCCTCTTTAATACTGAATAATAGTGGTGTTTAGCTTTCTCTCATTCAAGGACCCCAATGGAAATAAGTCACTGTCTGACTTTTTTTGGGTTACCTTAGGTAATTTACACTGTATAATAATTGTACGTACTTATGTGTACCTGTGCCTAAATAAACTTACTTATTCAATTAAGCAAGTTTATTTAGATTATTTAATGAGTTCTTGTAATGTGCTGATGCATTAAAAATTAGTAATTATATTAAGGAATTTAGCCTCATAGTATGTTTCTCTAAATGTATGAGAAATCTCACTACTGTAGAAATATCATCCCACCCCACATACATAAAATTGGCACAAACAAAATATTATTGCATTTGATACTAACCAACCACCCATTATCTGGAGATCTGTTGTTCTGCATCAGTCATTATCTAGATTTTTTTATCTAATTTTATTCTGTATTCTCCATTATCTGTTGGTCTTATTTGATATAATTCTATTTATTTTTCAACACTGAAAATGTACAGTACTCTTGTGAGTGCCTTTTTCATTTCCTTCCTTCCCCCATTCCCTTTTTTCTCTTCCCTCATCTCTCTTCCTCTCACACATTCCCTTCCTCCCACTCATCACATTCCCTCTCACTTCGTCTCATGCATCTGAGACCTCACTACAAGTTATAGCTGGTGTTAGTATTGGTGGCACCTATTAGGTATGTGATGGTTATTGTGTGTGTGTACCTGACAATGGTTGTGTGTACTGTTGTTGTGACAGGTACTGAGCAATGCAGCTGTTACAGTGGGGGACACAGTGGCAGCATTGTGTGTTCTTCACACCATGCAAATTAAAGCTAGTGGAAGTATTAACAGCAACTATATGGTAGCTGTGGTTTGTTGGTTGGGTAATTGGGCTTAAATTGAGCCTATTGACTACTCCATTATTATTATTATTATAATCAAAAAGAAGCGCTAAGCCACAAGGGCTATACAGCGCTGCAGGGTAGGGAAGGAAGCAAGGGAATTGGATGGCAGAAGGGAGGGGGGATGATCAGCAGGTTACAGAAAACAGCAGGGCAGGGGATAGTACGGGGGTAGAAGGTAGCAAGAGATTGAAGTAGAAAGGGCTGAAGGTATCAGAATTTGTGAAGTAAGTCAGTTGTTGTCAAAAAGTCAATGAGAGAGTCCGGATGAAAGGTGGGTCCATCAGCGAGAAGGGAAGGTAAAGAGAGAGCAGCGGAGCGAAGACGACGACAGAGGTAAATTCTGCGTGCTCGTTGATAAAGTGGGCAGTCCAACAGAATGTGGCTGACTGATAATGGAGCTTGGCAATTCTCACAGAGAGGAGCAAGACGCCTCTCCATGAGATATCCATGAGTAAGACGAGTATGGCCAATGCAAAGACGGGAGAGAGTAGTCTCCCAACCTCGACACTGGTGATAAGAAGACGGCCAGTAACCTATACTCGGTTTAATAGACTGAAGTTTGTTGTCGAGCTAGTAAAACCAACGTTGTTGCCAACGGGTGTGAAGGGGGAAAAGATATTGCAGCAAAATAGTCCGAAAAATGGAATACCTCTATAAGAAACTGGTAGGTCATGAAACTGCTGCCCGCGCAGCAGTGTCTGCCTGTTCATTGCCCTGTACGTCAACATGACCAGGGACCCAACAAAAAACAATTCTTTATGCTTGGTAAAGATGCGGCATAGCCAAAGTTGGTTTACGGAGGACTAAGGGGTGAGGTGTATAAAATTTTTTGTATAGCCTGTAAAGCACTAAGGGAGTCTGAGACAACCACAAATGATGACACAGGCATAGATGCAATACGGATAAGTGCTGAAAGGATGGCATATAATTCAGAAGTAAAAATACTAGCCGGGAAGATAGAAAATCCCCTTGTACGACGCTGTCCGGAAACATTGCTGCGAATCCTACGCCGTCAGAAGACTTAGAGCCATCTGTGTACACAGCATGGCATGAAAATGAAAGTGAAAGTGGCCCAAGAAAAAGAGAGCGGGAAGCGACCGTAAGACTTTGGGGCCCTTTCGAGCAAGGGAGGGAGAAAGAACAGACTCGAACAGCTGGAACTTCCCCAGGGGGTGGGGAAAATGTGGATGCTACTGTACATAGAAAGGTGGTAGTTGAAGAGAAGACAAGAGCGAATGAAGGCGAAGAGAGAAGGGACGGAGTAAAACAGGGGCGTCGAACAAATAAAGAATGTCTACTAATATCAGGGGACCATTCATAAATGGAAGGATTGCGGAGATCATGAGAGCGTACATAGTAGCGCGGGCCCAATGGGCATCACGGCGATGGGATAAGGATGGAACGTTCGTTTCTGCATAGAGGCTCTCAACAGGGGAAGAGGGGGAAAGCACCAAGGCAAAAAATAATCCTTGGTGATGAATGGGGGAAAGGCTAGAGAGAGTAGCAGGAGATGCCGCTGAATAGATTGGTCACCATAATCAAAGTTTCGATAAAATAAGGGTGGAATGTAGGCGAAGGAGGGTTGACGATCCGCTCCCCCGAAAGATGAGCAAGGTTTTAAAGAAGGTTCACGGCTGTGACAAGTTGCCTTCAAAAGGGTAATGTGATGTTTCCAGGTAAACTACTATCAAAGAGGAGGCCAGAAACTTGATTGTACACGTTCGGGATTACGGGAGCCATAGAGGTACAAAGGATGATCGGAGTGACGGGAGCGTTAGTGAAAGTGATTTGGTGGGTTTTAAGTGCTGGAAAATTTAAACCCAGTTGTGTGGCCATTGGAAAACACGGTGGGATGCAGTTGGGAGAGAAAACGTAGGAGGTGACAGTCAGCGCCTGGCACAGGCCAATAGCAAAGTCATCAACATAGAGTGATGACCAAATATTTGATGGAAGACTAGAGGCCAAATCATTAAAGCAAGGAGAAAAAGTGTTGTGCCAGAAACACATCCTGGGGGACACCTTCAGCTTGGATAAAGTCCGGGGAGAGCACATTATTAACCCGAACACGGAAATCCCTGTCAGTTAAAAAGTTCTTAAGGAAGGATGGTAGATTCCCTTTCGAAGGCCTAAGGAGTGGGTTGGGCTAAAATATTATACCCCCCAAGTTGTGTCATATGCCTTCTCAAGGTCAAAAAATATGGAAATAACTGAGTGGTTATTCGCAAAGGCCATTACGAAAAATACGTATCAAGCATAGTAAGGGGTCTATGGTAGAACGTCCCTTACGAAAGCCATATTGACGAGTGGAGAGGACTGTGGGGTGTCTCTAAATCCCACACTAAACGTCTATTTACTAGGCGTTCCATTACTTTGCAAACTGCACTGGTAAGAGCAATGGGACGATAGTGGGAGGTTTCATGTCCCGTAGTGCCTGGTTTGCGGAAAAAGGGGAACAAGGGGCGGATTTCCACAGCTGTGGAAGAACTCCTTGTGACCAAATAAGATTGTTAAAGGCATAATTGGACTGCAAGGGCTGACTGTTTGTAAATGTTGTAGCATACAAAATTGAATTTTCGTCGGGCCCAGCTGCCGATGATCGACAAGCTGAGAGTGTTGCCTCACAGTTCTTGAAGTGTAAAAGGCACATTATACTGTTCTTCTCTGAGAGAAGAAAAGTCCAAGGGTGCTAACTCTCTGGCAGACTTTGAGAAAGAAATGAGGGGCATAGATGGAGTCCCTGAGAAATACGGACCAGATGATTGCCAAATTTCATTGGCAACATCTAGGGGGTTTTTGCTATATCAACACCGCAACCCGCAGAACAGGACCCGGGGTCAGGAGAATATTTACCACTCAGTTTTCGTACTTTTTTCCAGACTGCCCCTCATAGAGGAAGCAGAGGTGATGGGGGGAGACATAATCTCGCCAGCAAGTGCGTTTAGCGTCACGGATGACACGGCGAGCGTTTCGCACGCTTCTGTTTTAAAATCAAGGAGTCGCTCTGGGGTTCTATTGTACCGGTACCTGCCCCATGCAGCGCGTTTCAAACGTACTGCACGAGCACAAGCAGGAGACCACCAAGGCACGCATTTTGAAAATCCCCTGCCCGAAGTTTGGGTATAGAATGAGAAGCTGCGGTGAAAACGGAGGACGAGAAGAGGTGTAAAGCTCATCGATGGAGGATGAAGAAGGAACCTCTTTAAAAACAGTTAGGTGTGAGTAAAGGTTCCAATTTGCCCGATTAAATTGCCAGCGTGGGGTGCGAAGAGGGTGGCGAATATGAAGGGGAAGTAAGAATGATTGGGAAATGATCACTGTCATGTAAGTCCGGGAGAACAGACCAAGTGAAGTCTAATGCGGCGGAGGAAGAGCAAACTGAGAGATCGATGCAAGAGAGAGTATGAGTCCGAGGATCAAAATGGGTGTGAGTACCTGTATTTAAAACATGGAGGGGGTGGGTGGCAAGAAAACCCTCTAACTGAATTCCACGGGAATCACAGTGAGACCCCCCCCAGAGGAAATGGTGGGCATTAAAATCACCAAGTAACAGAATCGGTGGCGGTAATGACAAAACAAGGAAAGGCAAAATCCGGAATAGATAATGCCCGAGAAGAGAGAGATATTAAAGAACAGAGCGTAAAACCACCTATGTAAGTGGATACGGGCTGCTGTGTAATGCAGCGAAGAAATGAACAAATAGCTGATGGTACGGAATATCAGTGCGGAGAAGAAGGGCACTTTCATTAAAGGTCCCATCAGGAAAAGGATCTGAAGAATACAATAAATTATAGCCTGAGATGTGAGAAATAACAGCGAGTGTAATTTTGGTTCCTGTAAGCAAACACCAACGGGGGTAAACTGGGAGAGTAACATCTGAAGCTCAACCCCGATTACCCCTGAGGCCGTGTATATTCCACTGTAAATAGGCCATGATTGGCAATGATAAAGATACTTGAAATCCGCAGGTAAGGGTTCCTACGACTAGAAGGGTTAGAAAAGTCCACATGGGGAGGCAGGGGGAAAAAATGTCAAGCAGCGAAGGAACGGTGCGCTGTGAAGAAAGGAGTTGCGCAGCTGGAGCAGAGGAGAGAGAAAGAGCGGAAGGTGGATCAGTGTCCTTGATGGTTTGGTCTCTGCAATAAAATTCAGAGTTTGCTTAAAGTGTTTCGGAAATTCAGAGATGTCGTTTTGGGGAGACAATATTGGGAATGGTAGGGGGAGGATGAGTAAAGATTGGAACTGTATTGGACTGTCCCAAAGGGTAGGGGGGGGCGAAAGGGTGGAGGGAACTGGAGAAGCGTGGCAGGGGCAGAAGAGGCGGGAACCTGGGAGGTGGCAGAAGAGGAAGAAACTTGGGAGGGAACAGGGGAGGAAGGTACTTACGAGGAGGAGGGTGAACCTCTGCACTTGTAACTGAGCCAGTGAGAGGGGAAGAACTAGGGACAGAGACAGGGATGGTTAAAATGAGGGGGTGGAAGATGGGTAGGAGGTGTTACCGGACCTTTTTTTGACTTTTGAGAAGTAGAGGGACGATTGGGAGGAGGTGTCGTACGAGGTTTTCGTCGATAAATGAGTTTTGAGAGAAAAACCGAAGAAACGATTAGACTGAGGCGTTGAAAAATAGGAGTCGAGGGACAGCAAAAGGATTAGATACAGGGTGATTATGGGAAGGTAACCACAAGGTGGTGTAGAAGAAAGGGATACTAGAAGTGGGGGACGTTTTGAAACACGGGAATAAGAAACACGTGGAGTCTCCTTGGAGGCGGAGATGAGAAACGCCATGGCATGGGGAGACCTTTTGTCTCTTTGAAGGGGAACGGATTCCCGCTGTTTAAATAGACTGAACAAGGGAGAAGTACGAGGGTGAGCTCATGACATTAAGCAGAGGGAGATGATTGCAAGACGTATTAGAATGGTCATCGGCACACAGACTGGGCATTCGGCGATAGATCTGGGAATATTTCGCTGGATGGCCCAAATTGCCAGCAAAATTTTTACACTGTTGTGGTGTAGGGATCACCTTTCGAACCTTGTAACCGATGTCCTGCTTATATAAACTGAGGATGGGAGTTCTCGGCTGTCAAAAGTTAAACGAGCCACATTGCTAGGGTATCGTCTCCGCCCACGGGCAGGAAGAACGTAAGTTCTACCTTGAGGATTGGGAGATCTTGGAGTTCCAGCTGTTCTAGAATGTCGGTTGCCACTGTCTGGAAATTTTGTTGAAAATATGGTAAGGGGCAGAATGACGGTACCACACAAGAATTGAGGGAATGATGTTTTTCAAGAGTGACAGGAACAGTATCGATATGGGAAAGACGAGAGAGCTCATGAGCCTGGGTAGCAATTTTGTACGGTAATGATGCGCGTACCGCTCTTTAAGGGGCATGAAAAGAAAAATCTTTACCAACATGGCGTAGGAGTGCCTTGCCAATACTAAAGGTCAGAAAGATAGGCAGTAGAGGAGGTTTGGTCGTAAAGTGAAGAATTTAGTCCACTGTTCAGTCTGAAACTGAGCGTGAAAGGTAGTGAAGGGCGTGTCGATCGTTTCTGAGAAGAACGAGAAGGTGGAGGAGTATCATCAGCAGGTAATTGTCGTTGACGTTTAGGCGTGGGACCAGAGTTGGTCCACGTGGAACGGGTCGGCGATTTGAAAATTGCCGCACCGTAGAGGAGAGGCCGGAAAGCATAGTCAGAGGAGAGCGAAGGTCCGATAAATCGAAGGAGTCAGTCGAGGCCTCAGTACCTGAAAACGGGGTGAGGAAACAGCACCGGCAATAGGTACAGAGGCATGAGGAATGTCTGAAGAGTTGGGCCAAAGAAAGAGGCGGGGTCAGAATGGGGTGCGGTATCAAGAAGGGGCCCGGGGTACCAGGTTCATGGACTAGGGCTGCCATGGTTAGGTTACTTCTTTCTTTTTGTTTTTAAGAAAAAAAAAGAAAGAAGAAAAGAAAATAAAAATAAAAAAAAGAAAAAAAAAAAGGGGGGACCGGGGAGGGATAGGTCCTAGGAGGAATTGAAAGGGCCAGAAATCTCCCTCCGCGCCCAAGAGGAAACCCCAGCACCGCAAGTAGCGCAGATGCAGCATGGAACCCGTGCCATACCCTACCCATCATGCTAGTAAACTAACAATCCGGGATAGCAACCTCACATCTGCCGAGCTAAACCCCGGTGGACAAAAAGAGGGCGGCCGGATATCCGCCACAAAGCATACCTCCTTTTGGCCACCACCCCCGGAATCCGAAAGGTGGCTTCCAGAGATACACTCGTCGCCCGAAAGACACCTAAAGCTACTCCGGGATACCGGAGAGGGATCGGGACATCCCCAGGCGATCCAGATTCCACGGCAAACTACGCCACCGCTAAGAACCTCAACGGAATGGGATGGACCCCGGTATCCTTTCTCCTACCTAGGAACTAGCACGCCTGTGGGAGAAATCCCAAAGGACAAAAAGAGGAAAGGCAAAAGGGAGGAGTGGGGAGGAGGAGGAGGAAAGGAAAAAGGGGAGGATGGGATAGGGGAGGGGAGATTGGGGGGTAATTAGGTTTGGTCTGAGGAAGAAGACCGATAGGTCTAATTCCTCAGACCAAGAGCCTCTTCACCACGCCAAGGAGCCCCCCTTGAAGAGGATTGACTACTCCAGAGTCATTGAAACTGCATGTCAACTGTTCATCACTAGTGTCAGGAATACTTGAGTCCCTTTAATACAGACCATAAAAATAATCTGGCATTTGAGGAAATCCAAGTTCCTTTAACCACTAATATAATTTCTGTCACCAGTACCCAAAATCATGGCCAAGGTAGCTGAAGATCTTAATGGGGAAACAAAGGGCAGAACACTGAGTCTGAAAATTCTCAACCTAGGACATGGTTGATTTCTGAAACTAAATTGTAAGACAGACTTGTCTGCTTGGATGGAGGCAGAGGATCTGTTATGCAGACTCTGGGTAAAGACTTGCATCTTGTATCAGGGATGTTCCTGTTAGAAAATTCCTGCATGTGTCTGCAAACACATGCAGACACACAGGAGCCAGGAGCTGAGTCTCGATCCCTGCAACCACAATTAGGTGAACGCACACAGCTGATATAACATCAAGTACATTATTATTATTATTATTATAATCAAGGGGGAAGCGCTAAACCCGTAGGATTATACAGCGCCTGGGGGAAAGTGGAAGGTATTCAGGTTTAATTCAGGGAACTGGAGAACAGATCCAATTCCCTAGATCAAGAGCGACTCACCAACATCAAGGAACCTTCCTTGAGGGGTGTAACATCAAGTACAATATTTCATAATCAAGTGCATACATTAGGAGCTGAATTATCCTTGTGGAGAATTACCAGTTTCAATACTAGAATTTAGAGAACCACTACACAACACAACACAACACTGCACTACACAACACTGCACTACACAACTACACTACACTACACAATACTGCCCTACAAAACAATAAAACTACACAACAAATGCACTACACAACACTGCACTACACAACTACACTACACTACACAATACTGCACTACAAAACACTACACTACACAACACTGCACTACACAACACTGCACTACACAACTACACAACACTATGTTGCAACCCCTGAATGGGTTGCAATATATATAATGTATATTATGATTATGAATATAATGTATATATATAATTATTGTACCTTTTCATATAATTTTATATTGCTTATATTTGCGATAATAGCTAAATCGTAAATGTATTGCTTTATATTATTATTTGACTTATGTTGTGAGGTAGGATGAAACATATTATGTGCTCAGTTCAAGTCTTGATTGTCTAACTACTGTAATTACGCTTGTGGCTCGTTTTTGACTGCCGGCTTCTTGTTGTTGATGGGCAGCAACCCACGGAGCTATCACGTGATGGGGTGGGGGGGGTGTCCTCACCTCGCCTGAAGTATTCAGTTGGTCTAGACTTCTTGGGGGTTTGGAAGTTGTCTCATTATTCTTTTAGTTCTGTAAAACTCTGTTCACAGAACTTTGTATAAAACAAGTCCCTTTCACTAGAAAAAGCTCATTCAAAAACAACCTGCATTTTACAACACAAAACTACACAACACTAAATCACTCTGCCCCGGCCAGACTCAGGAACCCGTGTTCATCAAGAACTGCCTTTTCCATCCTAGGGGAAGGGAGCAGGCAGGGGGTCCCCCCACAGTTACTAAAAAAAACAACTAGCCCCACCCCCAAAAAGGGGGGGCAGTAAAGCAACACAAGAACTACAGCCCGATAGCACAAACCCCCTATCATAAAAATCTTTGAAGGGTCCTAAAAAGAAAGATCCCCCACCCATCTAAAAACCCATAGTTACACAACCCAGGGAACAGGGTTTAGAACAGGTCGCTCCTGTCGTTAACTATTGGATCACTACGAAAAGGGCCCCTAAATGCACTAAAGTAAAAAAAAATGCAGATGTAATATTACAGACTTGAAAAAAGGGCCTTCGACAATGGACCATGGCGTAATGCTCACAAATCGTGAAAAGGGGAATAACGGGAAAAGTCGGTCGATGGATCTTAATTTCCTCCTAACGAACCAGAGATATCGTCAACAGAGTAAATTTCCGAGGCAGCTAGGGTGAAAAGCTTTTCCCAAGCCAGTACTCGCTATTTGTTCCCCCTCATACCCAACATAACAAGGATGTCGCCACACACCCTGTCTTCCCTTTGCAGATGACACCCAATCTGCTGACGTGTCTTCATTGCAACACTGCAAGGTCCAGGGGGGCATCAACCGATCTTTCAGTGGGGGTCAGAAAACAATATGAAGTTTTTAACGATGAGAAATTTCAATTTTCTCAATATGGTAAACCGAGGAAATTAAAAATTTTATCAGGACAAAACAAATTTGGCCAAAAATAGAGCGAAACACCAACGTCAAAGACCCCGGGAGTGATCATGCGGAGGATCTACCCTTTAAGGCCATAAATTGATCAAAGCATCTGTAGAAAAATGACAGGAGGGTAATGAAACCCCAAAACTAGGGGGCCAAGCCCTTTTACACTTTCAGGGCATTTTTCTACTAGGCTGGAATATTGCGCACACTAACAGCACCTTTTAAGGGAGGGGAAATTGCGACCTAGAAAATGTAAACAGAGAACCTTCACGGCGCGCATAACGGAGATAAAACACCTCAATTACTGGGAGCGCTTGAGGTTCCTGAACCTGATTCCCTGGAACGCAGGCGGGAGAGATACATGATTATATCACCTGGGAAAAACCTAGAGGGACTAGTACCGAACTTGCACACGAAAAAACACTCACTACGAAAGCAAAAGACTTGGCAGACGATGCAACATCCCCCCAATGAAAAGCAGGGGTGTCCCCTAGCACGTTAAGAGACCATACAATAAATGTCAGGGGCCCGAGACTGTTCAACTGCCTCCCACATACATAAGGGGGATTACCAACAGACCCCTGGCAGTCTTCAAGCTGGAACTGGACAAGCACCTAAAGTCGGTTCCTGACCAGCCGGGCTGTGGCTCGTATTGGTTTGTGTGCAGCCAGCAGCAACAGCCTGGTGATCAGGCTCTGATCTACCAGGAGGCCTGGTTTACAGACCCCCCGCGGGGCGTTGACCCCCGGAACTCTCTCCAGGTAAACTCCAGGTAAACACAACACTGCACTACACTACATTGCACTAAACTGCACTACACAACACTACACAACACTGCACTACACTACATTGCACTAAACTAACTACACAATGCTACACCACACAACACTTTCACTACACAACACTAAACTACACAACACTGCACTACACTACATTGCACTAAACTACACTAGACAATGCTACACTACACTAAACAACACTGCACCTCACAACACTAAATTACACAACACAAAAGTACACACTAAACTACACAAGACTACACTACCCTACACAACACTGTACTACACAACACTGCACTAAACAACACTACACAAACTGCACTATACAACACTACAATACACAACACTGCACTACACAACACTAAAACTGTTCTACACTACACTACAAAAAAACCCGCAAAACACAACAATGCACTACATAACGCGATAATACAAAGCACTACACAACACTGCACTAACACAAAAACTGCACTACACAACACGCACTACACAAAAATTTCACTAAACACTGACACACTCACTCACAATGCACTACACAACCACTTCACTATAACACTAAACTACACTTGCACAAAACTACACAACACTGCACTACAACACAAAATCACTACACAAACTCACTACACAACACTGCACTACACAACACTAGCACTACACAACACTACTACACAACACTACACTACACAACACTACACTACAAACACTACACTTACACAACACTACACTACACAACACTACACTACACAACACTACCTCTACACAACACTGCACTACAGAACACAACACTGTACTACACTGCACTATACTGCACTGCACAATGCACTACACAACACTTCACTTGGAACATACCACTACACAATGCTACACTAAACTCACACAACACTGCACTACACAACATTAAACATACACTACATTGCATTAAACATACACTACACACACTCAAGTCACAACACTGCACTACACAACACAAACCACTGCACTACACAACACAATGCACTACACAGCA
Organism: Cherax quadricarinatus; assembly: GCF_026875155.1. NCBI lineage: Eukaryota > Metazoa > Arthropoda > Malacostraca > Decapoda > Parastacidae > Cherax > Cherax quadricarinatus. The sequence continues at coordinate 60,547,251 of NC_069417.1, read as the reverse complement.
CGACTACACAAATACTACTTAACTACATACCAACACTAACTTACCAATCATACACTGCTAACAACACTACACTACACAACCCTGCACTACACAACACAACATTAAACACTGCACTACACAACACAACACTGCACTAAACAACACAATACTGCACTGCACTACACAACACTACACTACACAACACTGTACTACACAACACTACACCACCCAACACTGCACTACACTGCACAACACACCTGCCACAACCCAAACACTACCAACCCCCCCCCCCCAACAACACTGTCACTACACAACACTACACTACACAACACTGCACTACACAAACACTACACCACCCAACACTGCACTACACTGCACAACACTACACTACCCAACACTACACAACACTGCACTACACAACACTAAACACTGCAGTACACTATACAACACTACCCTACACAGCCCTGCACTATACAACACAACACTGCACTAAACAACACATGCTGCACTACACAACACTGCACTACACAACACTACACTACACTGCACTACACAACACTACACTACACAATACTGCATACACAACCCTGCACTACACAACACTAAACACTGCACTACACAACACTGCACAACACTACACTACACAACACTGCACTACACTACACAACACTGCACTATACAACACTGCAATACACAACACTGCACTACACTACACAGCACTGCACTATGCAGCACAACATAACACTGCACTACAACAACACTGCACTACACTACCCTGCACTACACAACACTACACTAAACACTGTACTACACAACACTACATTATCACTATATAACACACTACATTGTCACTATCTATGTAACACATTACAATGTCACTATATAATACACAAACGTTATTACTATCAGGTACCTATGCAAACATTCTTGTGGTGTATAAATACATTTAGTTGATTATATTTCATCATATCCCGCTGGCCTAGTGGTTAGCAAAGACCTCTAAGAGTCGTAAGATTCAAGCGTCGCGGATTCGAGCCTCGCTAGTGCCCAGTGGTTAGTATATCCCTCCAAGAGTTATAAAGCTCAAGCATCGCGGGTTTGAGCCCCGCCAATACCCAGCTTTCTTAGCAGGATGGTAAGTGAAGGGAAGGAAATGGATGTGAAAGTCCTTGGTGTTTATCATCCTCTCCTGGAGGCCACCAGACAATTGTCTGGATCTTATCTCAGAACCATTGTTAGAGACACATCTCGTGCATTTGGTAAGGTATGTCAAGTGTGTTATAGTGAGGAACTACTTGTGGAGTCTCCTGCACCCAAAGGTCATGGTCGGATTGTACTGATAAGATAGGAAGTACACTGTGTTGCAGTGTATGCCTGTCTGGATGGCACTTTACTGTATTATGATGGTGGCCGTTCTAAGCTCGCCCTCGAACTGATGAAAAAATACTGTGACAAGCACCCTTGCTTCTCAAGACTTCTAACTATTCGCTCTGTTGAACAGGACGGCTATGCTTGTGCATACCAAAGCATTTGCATTCATGGATATAGCTGTCAGCTCTGGCCTCACTAAGTCTACTGACATAATCCGCTGGTTCCACATCAGACTGAAATATTCCCCGGATATTACGGCAGTTAACCTGGTCAAGACAATTCTCACTGAATTCAAAAATAATATAGATCTTTCCTGCGATGATCTACAAGACAGCCTACTGATGCCAGTGATTCAGGAAGCAATAAGAAAGACACGTATTTGTGATAAACGTCAACTGGACAGTGAGACACCCTCAGCCCCACCCAAGAAAATTATCAAAATTTGATACAGAAAACACCAGGAACTATGTGCTAATT
>NC_069417.1:60522929-60544924 GCF_026875155.1 Cherax quadricarinatus | reverse complement strand
GGTGGATGAATTTGGTAGGGTATGAAAGAAGAAATTAAAAGTGATCGAATCAGGAAGTAAGTTATGAGGATAAACAGGTTGAAATGTATTATTTTTGATTTTCCGAAGCTATAGCGCCTAATAGGTGTTTAATGTGTCGATATGAGTCAAAAATGTATTTGACAATAGGATAGAACCAAGAGTTCCCTTTGCGCATGCGCGGATGTGCGGGGGTGGAGGTCGACTCGGGGCATGGGGGAGGAGGGAGTGTTTTGAATGTAGTGAGGAGGCTGTGAAAACATGGGACCAGGAAATTGGCGTTCGCGGCGGCCTAAGGATTAATATAGGCCTCACTTCATAATAGGAAGTGTCGTAACTATTCCTGGTGAAGAGTGAGGGAACGTGATTTATGGGACCACCGTAAAAAGGTAAAATTAGTGAATAATGGTTTGACCGGGGGTGACTGGTGCGTGGCCATGGTGTGTGTCCAGGGGAAATACCCGTGAGATACTCCTCACTCATCGGTCTCAGATCTTAATGGAGTGACCTCTAATGTGTATAATAATTATGAGACATTAAATCGTCTTGTGGATTGTAATGTAATCAGTGATAATAACACTAAGTTAAGAGAATATGTGAAGTGAAATGAGTCGCCGTTCTCAGAGTGACGCGGTTATCTCTGTATCCGTCTCGAGGATAGTGAAGGTTTTATGGAGTTACGACTTCTAAACTGGGATAAACCAAGGAATACCTCGTCCTGTTGGAATAAGAACTGTGTTGGTGTAGCAGGACATCGAAATGAGATGGTGAATGGAGGAAATAGGAGTATCAATCGCCCACAGTTAAGTAACCCTTCTAGTTATAGCAGACTGATACTGGCCAGTTAGGTATGTTGTAATTGGATAGGTTATAGGTGATCCAGCTACATCAAGTGACCACCAGAGAATATCTGGTAAGTGGTGGGATTATGCACAAGTGTTTTTCCTTGATGGATATATCCAAGTGCAACCTACCCCCTCCCCCTTCAATCAGTTAAACTAATATAATCTATACAGTTCACAATTAATTAGTAGCGCCGTACTTGTGGGTGCTATCCAATTTATACTGGTCCTGGATAGATATGGATAAGATTGTGAGGTCGAAGGAACCACCTGCCGTGACCAGGGGTGGTTAAATTTTCTCACATGTCTACACGGGGTGACTACGGTAAACAATATGGTTGTCTCCCAATGAGATTACTTGTATGCATGTAATGTTGAGGTACATACAGGTAACACCCTACAAAATTTTCCACATCTGCCCGCTGGTCCTTCCTGAACCAGATGCAATCAGTGAAAAAATTAATTGAATTAATTACTTAATAATTAGGTGACTGATTGAAGAAAGTGGGTATAGAGTACACAAATTTAATCGATCGTGTGGTGGATGATAATTAGCCTAATTAATTGCTAGCACATGTGTGGCTAGGATTTATACAAGAGTAAAGTGCACAGGTGGTCCACTGAGCGAAGTAATTGGGTAAATAATCTTATGTGGACAATTTCCGGGTGTGACGTCAACTGAAGAGGAACTAATGAGGATATGTGAAGGGGTTAATGAAATAATGCAGTAATGTGCTGGGGCTGACTTGGGATACTGAGAGAGACTTGTTATTGTTAAAGTCTCATAATTCCAGTATGCCCAATAAATTAATCCAGGGAGCATAGGCTTATGCCCCTGAGAGAATGGAACAGTAATTAGTCCATTTTGAGGGATCAATAAATATGGATGGCCATGGAGTTGAAGTGCCTATATGCAGTAATGTGCTGGGGCTGACTTGGGATCCTGAGAGAGACTTGTTATTGTTAAAGTCTCATAATTCCAGTATGCCCAACAAATTAACCCCGAGAGCATAGACTTAGTGTCACACCTTACAATAAGAGGGAAATTGTTAATACCAGAAGCATGGAGGCTTGAGTGTGCTTTGGATGGAGCCCTACCTGAGGAGTTAACAGGTGGAAAGAATTAATGGGTGATTATGTAAATACCAATGTTGGAGTTCCCAAGCCAGGTGGCCAGTGAAGATGGGAAAATTGTACTCCACATTATGTAAGTCGTCTAGCAACGACCTCCGCCCAGCCGCAGTGTGGAAAATTTTTTGATTTTCCGAAGCTATAGCGCCTAATAGGTCTTTAATGTGTCGCTATGAGTCAAAAATGTATTTGACAATAGGATAGAACCAAGAGTTCCCTTCGCGGATGTGCGGGGGTGGAGGTCAACTCGGGGCATAGGGGAGGCGGGAGTGTTTTGAATGTAGTGAGGAGGCTGTGAAAACATGGGACCAGGAAATTGGCATTCGCGGCGGCCTAAGGATTAATATAGGCCTCACTTCATAATAGGAAGTGTCGTAACTATTCCTGGTGAAGAGTGAGGGAACGTGATTTATGGGACCACCGTAAAAAGGTAAAATTAGTGAATAATGGTTTGACCGGGGGTGACTGGTGCGTGGCCATGGTGTGTGTCCAGGGGAAATACCCGTGAGTTACTCCTCACTCATCGGTCTCAGATCTTAATGGAGTGACCTCTAATGTGTATAATAATTATGAGACATTAAATCGTCTTGTGGATTGTAATGTAATCAGTGATAATAACACTAAGTTAAGAAAATATGTGAAGTGAAATGAGTCGCCATTCTCAGAGTGAGCATCGGTTTATCTCGTGTTCCTTGTCTCGAGGATAGTGAAGGTTTTATGGAGTTACAACTTCTAAACCGGGATAAACCAACGAATACCTCGTCCTGTTGGAATAAGAACTGTGTCGGTGTAGCAGGACATCGAAATGAGATGGTGAATGAAGGAAATAGGAGTATCAATTGCCCACAGTTAAGTAACCCTTCTAGTTATAGCAAACTGATACTGGCCAGTTAGGTATGTTGTAATTGGATAGGTTATAGGTGATCCAGCTACATCAAGTGACCACCAGAGAATATCTGGTAAGTGGTGGGATTATGCACAAGTGTTTTTCCTTGATGGATATATCCAAGTGCAACCTACCCCCCCCCCCTTCAATCAGTTAAACTAATATAATCTATACAGTTCACAATTAATTAGTAGCGCCGTACTTGTGGGTGCTATCCAATTTATACTGGTCCTGGATAGATATGGATACGATTGTGAGGTCGAAGAAACCACCTGCCGTGACCAGGGGTGGTTAAGTTTTCTCACATGTCTACACGGGGTGACTACGGTAAACAATATGGTTGTCTCCCAATGAGATTACTTGTATGCATGTAATGTTGAGGTACATACAGGTAACACCTTACAAAATTTTCCATAAAAAGATTAGGTGATGAAAGATTGGATATCAGATTGGAGGGAGAGAGTATGGAGGAGGTGAATGTATTCAGATATTTGGGAGTGGACGTGTCAGCAGATGGGTCTATGAAAGATGAGGTGAATCATAGAATTGATGAGGGGAAAAGGGTGAGCGGTGCACTTAGGAGTTTGTGGAGACAAAGAACTTTGTCCTTGGAGGCAAAGAGGGAAATGTATGAGAGTATACCTTTACCAATGCTCTTATATGGGTGTGAAGCATGGGTGATGAATGTTGCAGAGAGGAGAAGGCTGGAGGCAGTGGAGAAGTCATGTCTGAGGGCAATGTGTGGTGTGAACATAATGCAGACAATTCATAGTTTGGAAGTTAGGAGGAGGTGCGGGATTACCAAAACTGTTGTCCAGAGGGCTGAGGAAGGGTTGTTGAGGTGGTTCGGACATGTAGAGAGAATGGAGCGAAACAGAATGACTTCAAGAGTGTATCAGTCTGTGGAAGGAAGGCGGGGTAGGGGTCGGCCTAGGAAAGGTTGGTGAGAGGGGGTAAAGGAGGTTTAGTGTGCGAGGGGCTTGGACTTCCAGCAGGCATGCGTGAGCATGTTTGGTAGGAGTGGATGGAGACAAATGGTTTTTAATACTTGATGTGCTGTTGGAGCATGAGCAAAGTAACATTTATGAAGGGATTCAGGGAAACCAGCAGGCCGGACTTGAATCCTGGAGATGGGAAGTACAGTGCCTGCACTCTGAAGGAGGGGTGTTAATGTTGCAGTTTAAAAACTGTAGTGTAAAGCACCCTTCTGACAAGACAGTGATGGAGTGAATGATGGTGAAAGTTTTTCTTTTTCGGGCCACCCTGCCTTGGTGGGAATGAGCCAGTGTGTTAATAATAAAAAAATATATAGGGGGGTTGTATAACCAACTCTTATGTTACATTCATATTATTATGGCTCTAGGGAAACTCTAAACTCGTAAGGGTTATACCATGCCTGAGGAATGGACGGTAATCAGTCCAGTTGTCACATCAAGAGCCCTTCTGCATCAAGACACTTTTCGAGGGATCCTTAGATCAAAAGCACCGTTCCTTCCACCATGAAAAAAGTTGAGGAAAATTTTGATAATTATCCTGTGATTTGCTTTTGATAACACTAGTCAACAACCAAATTATTATTATTATAATCAAAAAGAAGCGCTAAACCACAAGGGCTATACAGCGCTGCAGGGTAAGGAAGGAAGCAAGGGAATTGGATGGCAGAAGGGAGGGGGGATGATCAGCAGGTTACAGAAAACAGCGGGGCAGGGGATAGTACGGGGGTAGAGGGTAGCAAGAGATTGAAGTAGAAAGGGCTGAAGGTATCAGAATTTGTGAAGTAAGTCAGTTGTTGTCAAAAAGTCAATGAGAGAGTCCGGATGAAAGGTGGGTCCATCAGCGAGAAGGGAAAGGGTAAAGAGAGAGCAGCGGAGCGAAAAACGACGACGGGTAAATTCTGCGTGCTCGTTGATAAAGTGGGCAGTCCAACAGAATGTGGCTGACTGATAATGGAGCTTGGCAATTCTCACAGAGAGGACCAAGACGCCTCTCCATGAGATATCCATGAGTAAGACGAGTATGGCCAATGCGAAGACGGGAGAGAGTAGTCTCCCAACCTCGACATTGGTGATAAGACGACGGCCAGTAACCTATACTCGGTTTAATAGATTGAAGTTTGTTGCCGAGCATAGTAAAACCAACCCTTGTTGCCAACGGGTGGGGAAGGTGGGAAGATATTGCAGTAAAATAGTCCGTAAATGGAAAACCTCTATAAGAAAAATGGTAGGTCATGTTTCTGCTGACCGCGCAGCGTGTCCTGCCTGTTCATTGCCCTGTATGTCAACATGACCCGAGACCCAACAAAAACAATATCTTTATGCTTGGTAAAGATGCGGCGTAGCCAAAGTTTTGGGTACGGAGGACTAAGGGGTAGGTGTATCAAATTTTGTATAGCCTGTAAAGCACTAAGGGAGTCTGAGCAACCACAAATGATGACACAGGCATAGATGCAATACGGATAAGTGCTGTAAGGATGGCATATAATTCAGCAGTAAAAATACTAGCCGAAGATAGTAAATGCCCTTTACGACGCTGTCCGGAAACACTGCTGCGAATCCTACGCCCTCAGAAGACTTAGAGCCATCTGTGTACACAGCAATGGCATGAGAATGAGAGTGAAAGTGGTCAAGAAAAAGAGAGCGGGAAGCGACCGTAAAACAGTTGGGCTTTCGAGCAACGGAGGGAGAAAGAACAGACTTTGAACAGCTGGAACTTTTCCCCGGGGGGTAGGGAAAAGTGAGATGCTACATGTACATAGAAAGGTGGTAGTTTAAGAGAAGACAAGAAGCGAATGAAGGCGAAGAGAGAAGGGACGGAGTAAACAGGGGCAAGCGAACAAATAAAGAATGTTCTACTAATATCAGTGAAACCCTTCTATAAATTTGGGAAAGGGTTGCGGAGATCATGAGAGCGTACATAGTAGCGCAGGGAATGGGCATCACGGCGATCGGATAAGGAAAGGAACGTTCGCTTCTGCATAGAGGCCCCTCGACAGGGGAAGAGCGAAAAGCACCAAGGCATAAACGTAATCCTTGGTGATGAATGGGGTTAAGGCTAGAGAGAGTAGCAGGAGATGCCGCTGAATAGATCTTGGTCACCATAATCAAGATATCGATATCGATAAAATAAGGTGGAATGTAGGCGAAGTAGAGGATCGACGATCAGCTCCCCATGAAAGATGAGCAAGGGTTTTAAGAAGGTTCAGGCCGCTGTGGACACAAGGTTGCCTCAGAGAGAGGTAATGTGAGGTTTCCAGGAAATAACCTACGATCAAGAGGAGGCCCAGAAAACTTGACTGTATCACGTTCAGGGATACGGGAGCCATATGAGGTACAAAGATGATCGGTTAGATGACAGAGCGTCTAGTGAAAGTGATTTGGTGTGTTTTTAGTGCTGGAAAATTTAAACCCACGTGAGGTGGCCCAATGTAAACAGGTCGACTGCATGTGGAGAGAAACTGTAATGAGGTGAACAGTCAGCGCCTGCACAGGCAATAGCGAAGTCATCAACAAGAGTGATGACCAAATATTTGATGAAGACTAGAGGCCAAATTCATTATAGCAAGGAGAAAAAGGTGGTTGTGCTCAGAACACATCCCTGGGGGACACCTTCAGCTTGATAAAGTCTCGGGGAGAGCACATTATTAACGCCGAACTACGGAAATGCCTGTCAGTTAAAAAGTTCTTAAGGGAAGTGATGTAGATTTGCCTCGAAGGCCCGTAAGGAGTGGGCTTGGCTAAAATATTATACTCCCAAGTTTGTGTCCATAATGATATGCCTTCTCAAGGTCAAAAAATATGGCAATAACTGAGTGGTTATTCGCAAAGGCAATTACGACATACGTATCCAAGCTGTAGTAAGGGGTCTATGTGTAGAAAACGACCCTTACGAAAAGCCATATTGACGAGTGAGAGACTGTTTTTGTGTCCTCATATAAATACCACACTAAACGTCTATTGTACAAGGCGTTCCATTACTTGTGCAAACTGCACTGGTAGAGCAATGGGACGTAGTGGGAGGTTTCATGTCCCGTAGTGCCTGTTATGCGAAAGGGAGATCAATGCGGATTTCCACAGCTGTGTGAAGAACTCCTTGTGACCAAATAAGATTTTAAGGCATAATATGAACCTGCAGAGGGCTGACTGATGTAAATGTTTTAGCATACGAATATGAATGTCGTCGGGGCCCAGCTGCCGATGATCGACAAGGCTGAGAGATTTTTGCCCTCCAGATCTTGAAGTGTAAAAGGCACCATTATAGCTGTTCTTCTCTGAGAGAAAAAATTCCAAGGGTGCTAACTCTCTTGGCAGACATTGAGGAAATAATGAGGGGCATAGATGGAGTCCCTGATAAATACGGACCGATGATTGCCAATTTCATGGCACCAATCTAGTGGTTTGCTATAATCAACACCGGCAACACCGCAGAACAGAGCCGGGTAGAGAATATGTACCACTCAGTTTTCGTACTTTTTTCCAGACTGCACTCATAGAGGAAGCAGAGGTGATGGTGGAGACATAAACTCGCGACAAGTGCGTTTAGCATCGACGGATGACAACTGGCGACGATCGCACGCTTTCTGTTTTAAAATCAAGGAGTCGCTACTGTGGTTCTATTGAACCGTTCCTGCCCGAACCATGCATGCGCGTTTCAAACGCACTGCAACGAGGCTAAAAGCAGAGACCACCAAGGCACGCATTTTCTGTTTCTGAGAATGCCTGCCCGAAGTTTGGTATAGAATGAGAGCTTGCGTCAAAACGGAGGACAGAGAGGTGTAAAGTTCATCGATGGAGGACGAAGAAGGAAACCTCTTTAAAAACAGTTAGGTGTGAGTAAAGGTTCCAATTGCCCCGATAAATTGCCAGCGTGGGTTGCGAAGAGGTGGCGAATATGAATGGAAGTAAGAATGATTGGGAAAATGAACACTGTCATGTAAGTCCGGGAAACAGACCAAGTGAAGTCATAATGCAGCGGAGGAAGATCAGACTGAGAGATCGATGCAAGAGAGAGTATGAGTCCGAGGACAAAAAGGGTTGTGATACCTGTATTTTAAAACATGGAGGGGGTGGGTGGCAAGAAATGCCTCTAACGAATTCCATCCACGGATCACAGGTGAGACTTCCCCCCCAGAGGAAATGGTGGTCGATTAAAATCACCAAGTAACAGAATCGGCGGCGGTAATGCCGAAACGAGGAGGCAAAAATCCGAATAGATAATGCCCGGGAAGGAGAGAGATATAAAGAACAGAGTTTATACCACCTATTTAGTGAGTAACGGGCTGCTGTGTAATCATCGAAGTATGAACAAATAGCTGATGTACTGAAAATCATGCGGAGAAGAAGGGCACTTTCATTAAAGGTCCGCATCAGGAAACGGATCCGAAGAATACAATAAATTATAGGCCTGAGATGTGAGAAATAACAAGCAGAGTGTAATTTTGGTTTCCTGTAAGCAACACCAACAGGGCCAACTGGGAGAGAAGCATCTGTAAAGCACACCCCGATTACCCCTGAGGCCGCGGTATATCCACTGTAAATAGGCCATGATTGCATGATAAAGATACTTGAAATCCCGCAGGTAAGGGTCCTATCGGACTAGAAGGGTTAGAAAAGTCCACATGCGGAGCATTGGAAAAACGATCAAGCAGCGAAGGTAATAGTGCGCTGTGAAGAAAGGAGTTTGCGCAATGGAGCAAGGAGAGAAAAGAGAGCGGGAAGGTGATCATGTCCCATTGATGGTTTGGTCTTCTGCAATACATTCAAGATTGCTTCAAGTGTTTTAGAATTCAGAGGATGTCGTAAGGGAGACAATATTGGGAATGGTAGGGGAGGATGAGTAATATTGAAACTGTAATGGACTGTCCAAGGGAAGGGGGGGCGTAAGGGTGGAGGGAACTGGAGAAGCGTGGCCAGGGACAGAAGAGGCAGGAACCTGGGAGGTGCAGAAGAGGAAGAAACTTGGGAAGGGAACAGGGAGGAAGTACAGTAACGAGGGAGAGGGTGTGAACCTCTACACTTGTAACTGAGTCCAGTGAGAGGGAAGAACCAGGACAGAGACAGGGAGGTTAAAATGAGGAAGGATGTGGAAGAATGGGTATGAGGAATAACGGACCTTTTTTTTGACTTTTGAGACGTAGAGGGACGATTGGGGAGGAGTGTCCGACTAGTTTCGTCGATACTGAGGCTTGAGAGAGAGAACTCGAAGAAGCAAATATTAGACAGAGGCGTTGAAGTAGGGACGTCTGAGCCGAGGACAAGATCTAAGGATTAAGATACAGAGTGATTATGGGAGAGGAAACCACAGAGGTGGGTGTAAAGATGGGATACCAGAATTGGGGGGACGTTTTTTGAAACACGGGAATAAGAAACACGTGGGAGTCCTCCTTGGAGGCGGAGATGAAGACTGCATGGCAAAAGGGAGACCTTCTGATCTCTTTGAGTAACGGATTTCCCGCACTTTAAATAACCTGACAACAGCGAGAGTACGAAGGGTGAGCCTCATGACAGTTAAGGCAAGAGGGAGATCGATTGCAAGACGTATTAGAATGGTCAACTCGCACACAGACTGGCATTCCGGCGATAGATCTGCAATATTCGCTGGATGGGCGCAAATCGCCAGCAATTTCTACACTTGCTGTGGTGTAGGATCACCTTTCAAAACTTGTAATCCGATGTCCTGCTATATAAACTGAGGATGGTAGTTCTTCGGCTTCAAAAGTAACGAGTCCAATTTGCTAGGGGTATCGTCCCCGCCCATGGGCAGGAAGGAACGTAATGTCTACCTTGAGGATTGTGGAGAATCTTGATTCCACTGTCAAGAATGTCAGTGCCACATGTCTGGAAATTTTGGTTTGAACTATGGTTTGGGGGCAGATGAGGTAACCACTACAAGAATTGAGGGAAGATGTTTTTCAAGAGTGACAGGAACAGTAATCGATATGGGGAAAGACAGAGAGCTCATGAGCCTGGTACATTCTGTACGGTAATGATGCGCGTACCGCTCTTAAGAGCATGAAAAGAAAATATCTTTACCAACATGCTAGAGTGCCTTGCCAATACTATGGACAGAAAGACAGGCAAGTAGAGAAGTTGGTCCGTAAGTTAAGAATTCGTCCATATGTTCATCTGAAACTGAGCGAGGAAGGTAGTGAAGGACGTGTCAATCGATTCTGAGAAGAACGAGAAGGGAGAAGTATAATCAGCAGGTAATTGTCCGTTGTCGTTTAGGGCGTGGGACCAGAGTTGGTCCTACGTGGAATGGGTCGGCGATTTGCAAATTGCGCGCACTCTAGAGGGAGAGGGCCGGGAAGCATGTCAGAGGAGAGCGAAGGTACCCCCCCCGAAAATAAATTGAAGGAGCTCAGTCGAAGGCCTCTAGTACCTGAAGCGGGTGAGGAAACAGCACCGGCAATAGTACAGAGGCATGAGGAATGACTGAAGAGTAGTGGTCCAAAGACTAGGCAGGGGTCAGCAACGGGGTGCGGTAATCAAGAGGGGCCTCGGGGGGGACCAGGTTCATGGACGAGGCTGCCATGGTTAGGTTACTTCTTTCTTTTTCTTTTGTTTTTTAAAGAAAAAAAAAGAAAGAAAAGAAAATAAAAATAAAAAAAAGAATAAAAAAAAGGGGGGACCGGGAGGGATAGTTCCTAGGAGGAATGTAAGGGCAAGAAATCTCCCTCGCGCCCAAGAGGACTCAGCACCCGCAAGTAGCGCAGATGCAGCATGGGAACCCTGCCATACCCTACCCACATGCTAGTAAACAAACAATCCGGGATAGAACCTCACATCTGAGCCGAGCTACCTCGGTGGACAAAAGAGAGGGCGGCCGGAATATCCGCCACAAAGCATACCTCCTTCGGCCACCACCCCCGGAATCCGAAAGGTGGCTTTCCCAGATATACACTCGTCGCCCGAAAGACAACCCAAAGCTACTACTCCGAGATACCGGAGAGGATCGGGACATCCCCAGCGAGTCCATATTCCACGGCAAACTTACGCCACGCTAGACCTCAACGGAATGGGATGGACCCCGGTATCCTTTCCCCTACCTGGAAACTAGTGCGCCTGTGGGAGAAATCCCAAAGGACAAAAGAGGAATGGCAAAAGGGAGGGGTGGGGAGGAGGAGGAGAAAGGAAAAAGGGGAGGAAGGGGATGATGGGATTAGGGGAGTGGGGATGGGGGGTAATAGGTTCGGTCTGAGGAAGAAGACCGAAGGTCAATTCCTCAGACCAAAGCCGCTTCACCATCAAGGAGCCCCCCTTGAAGAGTCAAACAACCAAAATGCTTCCCAAGTACTATAGTATCAATTTTTCCAACTAATTTTAGGTCACTGATAATGAATATCATGGTCAAAATTGTTTGTTAGCTCTACTTTTCAATATACACCTACATGTCACAACAGGTTCCAACAGGCTTGCAGCAGTGTGTTTCTGTCGTAAAGGGTTCTTAATGGAGATATCGTAGGTTAAGGTAGACACACTTGTAGGATGGTTGCTATATTGTCAGACTGAGATGAGGAATAGAGCCCAGTGGCCTTGCCTGTCTACGCCTGGATGGTCTGCCGCCGAGTGAGACCGGGACAGAGGGATGAGCCTCCACATGTGTATCCCGTGACGTCACACAAAGCCACAGGCCTACGAGGGGTCTCGTGTCTAAAGCACATGGATGAATCTACTGCTATGCTATATAAATACTGGGACTACAGGGATCAGCAACTATGCTGACAGCTCGTCATGTTACGTATGATCGTCCCGACATAACACTACTAATTACAATAGGCTGAACAGGCAGGCGATCTGGGCTGATTCTATATCAATAACAAATTCATATAAACTTAGAACTAATGGATGGTACCAACATGATTTTGACGTAATGGGTGTTAACGTAATCATACAAATATAAGAACAAATCATTATACAAATATGGATTGGAATTGATCGATCGACTGTATTCATGCACTCTAAAAAACGGATTCCTGAATGAAGAATAATAATATACAAAGAAGTGTTTAACATAAAGCAGATTCGGTGCACTCAAATCTAGACTGTTAATTCTCAGAAATACGGAGGAACGTGAACACGAAAATTTTCTGACAAACTGAATCATCTAATAACAAAACACACAGTTTTGAACAATTTCCATTCATCTTGGACATCTAATTAACAGACTATGTCATTAAACCCGAATTATCGCAGGATAAGGTTTAAATATGCAACTGGTTATCATCACGGGAGATCGAATTCCTCTGGCAATGCTAACACTCCTTGACTGAGAGAGATCTGAAGGAGTATCTACAAAAGATACAACTACAATCACTAGTGACTGTGGAATTACTAATTCGACTGCTAGGAGTACTCAACTCGACTATTCGATACAGTAATTTCTTGGCTCAATACAAAGTCACTAAATGGGTACTGGTTGCTTCAACAGTAAGAATATAAGATCTTCCGGAGCAGGAATCGACTCACCATAACACAAGGGATCGGTTCTTTGGGAATTTTTTGACATCCTCGACAGTAAAATGGAGGATCCTGCCAGTAATCCTACACTAACGTGTCGCGATAAAGCATCATGCGACTACATTGACTTGCCAGGTAAATGTTCAAAAGTGGGATTGAACTCTTGGGATTTCAAGGTCCATCTGGCTAACCTTCCAGTAGGCTGTTTTGTTCTGGAATAAAGGGAACATTTCTTCGCTTACTGAGAAAAACAAACTCGGTGGAGTGGATGACTCCCCCCGGTTGAAAAAATTAACGCTATAACAGGCAATATGAGCAAAGGAGAACGAATCACTATCTCAAAACTGCAAGCACAGGATAAAAGAAATGAACACGGTGAACAATGCTTGATATTCATTGATCGCACACAGTGACACGAAGGTATCAGCTATTAAGACACTACACTTACAAAGTTAACATATGAAAAAGTTATTCGAGAAATAACTTCTTACAATGCAACTGATTACTGTCACTAGGATGGGATTCACCATCTGAAACAGAAGGAACAACAACTAGACTCTCTAGTGAGAACACTAGCTGTAACAGAGATGTCTTCTGCAGACAGCATGTCACATCAACAAAGATATGGCATTACTAGTTGCAAGTAATCGTTATTCTGACAAGGCATCCCCTGTGGAGAAACTACTACTCGAACTAGCAGTCATTGCGGGAAAGGCTGTGCAATCAAGGCAGTCTGAGTGTTCCCCGGACACTTGAGCAACGAACACTATCCTCAAGTCTGAAGGTATAGGTGAACACAGACGGGAATGACAGAATTACTAGTCCTACCGCTCGGCTACGTTAATATTAATTCACGGATCTAATAAGGAACTTAATTCTGAACTTCACATTTCGCAGCACTTTAACAAATCCTCAGAACAAGCCTGTGAGAACAAACACAATTGCTCAGGGCATAGATATGTCCTTTCAGTCAGTAAGGGAATGTTAGTACTGGGACTGATTCATATTGACTTAGACAGAGAATGTAAACACTAAGTGTGAACGTTCAAAAGTAAAAGTGACGGGACATCTCTCGTGGAAAAATACTGAATACATAAGGCAAGAAAAATGAGAGAATGAACAACAATAAGCTTAAATGGAAGAAATGCTTACTAATCTCATAAGTAATTAAAAATTGACGAAGTTACACAGTAAGCAAAGGAAACTCACACAAGAAAAAAAAATATGCAACTTAACAAACCACTGAAAATCAAGAGACTTTTACTTTGCTCAATCTAATATGCGAACTTTAACTTTAAATTGAATAGAATGCACAGTGAGTTTGTCATACTTTCCATGCAACACGGAAATAAACCAATAAAATGAATAAAATGTCTCATAAACTTGTGGCAAAAATTTAAACAAACACACAATTTCACTGAAATAAAAATAAAATGACACATGACAGAATAAAATACTATGCACTAGAACGTGAACATGAAGAACTGCAACTGTAAATAAACGTATTGCACAACACTGCATAAAATTTTTCTGCAAGAAAAACTTTAATAGCAACACAAAATTTGCACAAGATTATTGCAAAATGAGTCAATGTGCAATAATAAAAATTAAAAAAACACACAAGGAAAAGAAATATATCAGGAATGAACACTTTAACTCTTAACACTGCACGTTAAACAACAAGCAAAAGAACAATTTACTTTTAAAAGGAGAACTTAAAAAATTGCACAAGAGTGAATTTTGTTCATAAAACATGAAAAATAATAGGTGGCAAAAATACATAAAACAGGGGTTGAATACACTTAAAGTGATGCAGAATCACAAAAACCAAAACATCAACATAAACACTGTACTGAGAATTTTCTTGGCAATGAAACTTGATGTGTGAAAAATTTGTAAAAGTGAGTTTCTTTGCTGGACTTAAAAATGCACTATTGTCCTGTGGAAATAAGGCAAATTAAACACTGCTTAATAAAAGAAATGAAACACAAGAAATGTTCAACACACAGGGAACAAAAATAAAAATACACAAATGCTGGGAAGAAAAAATTAACGAGGACAACACTGAGTTTGAGATGCAAGTAATATGATGTGAAAAAAATTACTGAATTAATTCACTGGGAATTCTGAAGTTTAAACACAAGTTCTATATTGCCATATGTTGTTCACACACAACAAGGAAACACTAATACTTTACTTCAAGTGTATAAAAGATACACAACACAACAGATATAAAATAATGCACGAAAATTAACACTGAATTAAGGAGAATTAAAAGGAAATTTATGCAATCAGTACATGATAAACACTGAGTCCGATCAAGAGTCACTGAATGTTCACTAAGAGAAAAATCACTGTAACACAAAAGAAATGCTCAACACTCGCAAATGTCTCTAAAAAAAAAATATTATCGCTTGTAACACTTGAAGAAATTAGATTGATGGATTGTTTTATAACGTCTTGCTGCGTCCTTCTGCACAGAATGATCGTAGAAGAATTGCGCTTAAATGGCGAAGACAACACACAGGGGCTTTTAAAGATGGCGGCGACACACTCTAGCTCTTGACCCCCTATGTGGTCTTAAAATATGGTGCTACAAACCTTAGCAGTGCACCAAAAACACTGATGAGTAGCGTGATTTGTAATGGCCGATGCTTGAAAGGGGTTTGTGGATAATGGCTGAGCAAGGGCATCTGAGACCGGCAATGATGCGACACACGTGATCGTGAGTGGGCTGGCTTATGGGTGAACGTCGTAAGCCTCAGCTGAGAACAACCCAACTACTGCCCGCGTAGATAATTCTAAGGGAGCCGGCTGGCTTAAAAAAAACCCACGAAAATACTACAACACCACAAGGTATGACAAGGAGCTACTCAGAATGCTTGGACTTGAATCACAAGCGATGAAGACTACTCACGTGGCTTGCTTTGAGTACTGGGGTAAGACACCTGGTTTAGTAGCTAGCTGGCTATCTTAACCCTGCACACAGAATGGCTTGAATAACTTCACACATTGAGCACAGCAGGGGTGGAAGCATGGCTGGCAGCAAAAATAATTGGATGGAGTAGACCTAGGCTGACTGGACTCGGTTTTCTGACTCCCCCACCAACAGACTGGTGAAACAGGCTTATTTTTGCAAACTCGGGTCAACCCCACGTGAGTGATGCAAAAAAGCAGGAAACACTAACAAAAAGAGACTGACCAGAGAATAACGTAGAAGCTGGTAGAGTAGCAGGCCTTGAGGTAGCTGGCCTGGTTAATCTCGGTAGGTCTGTAGGGCCTACTGGTGACACGAAATGGCCGTCTTTGCTGGTCGAAATTTTATCTCCAGAAAATCGCTGTAATCGTCAAATTACTGGTCCCACCGAAGCCAACCATTTATCGTAAGGGGTTCTTAATGGAGATATCGTAGGTTAAGGTAGACACACTTGTAGGATGGTTGCTATATTGTCAGACTGAGATGAGGAATAGAGCCCAGTGCCTTGCCTGTCTACGCCTGGATGGTCTGCCGCCGAGTGAGACCGGGACAGAGGGATGAGCCTCCACGTGTGTATCCCGTACTTCACACAAACCACAAGGCCTACGCAGGGGTCTCGTGTCTAAAGCACATGGATGATGCTACTGCTATGCTATATAATACTGGGAATACAGGGATCAGCAACTATGCTGACATTTCTTACCACACTCACAGTCTCACTGTTCTTCATTATTGTTCCAGCAGTCATAGAAGGTGGTTGTGCTTCAAGTTTATATTTTGCAGTGAAAGGTAGGTGATTTTCTTAGCCAAACACTTTTTAAACTTATAATAAATATTCAGTGAGTAAGCTATTGATATGCATGTAAGGCACATTATATCACAGTGGACCCTCAGTTATCAGCCGTTTCACTTATCGCCCAACTCGGTCATCGGCCATTCCACTTATCACCCAACTCAGTTATCAGCCGATTTTTTGGTTTCTGGTTATCGGCTGTTATTTTGCTTATTAGCCGTATGGGATGCATCAACCCACCGCCGCCAGCCGCTCGCGCATCAGTCTAGCTGTCTCTGGGCGAGTGAGGAAGCTTCTGCTCATTCATCCAAACATTTTGCTATAATCCATTGTTTTAAGTGCAACTGCAAAATAAGTTACCATGGCCCCAGAGAAAGTTCCCAGTAAAGTTCCTTTGGTAAAGAAAGTGTGAAACAATGGAATTTAAGAAAGAAATTGCAGCAAAGTACAGTGGACCATCGACTAACGATATTAATTGGTACCCGAGAACGAATATCATTAGTCGAGTTTGCAGCTTTTTGTTGGGTTATTATTGGCTTTAGGTGTGTTGCTGCAGTTGATCCCCAAGCACAAATAGCATAGGTGAGGCATGGATAAATAAGTGAGTGGTATAGTGCGAGAAGGGCATTTTGCGGCACGTAGTATTGTATCTTGGAGAGGATCCCAACCGTTTTGGATACTTTTTTGGTTATGTGTTGGATATGGGTGATGGTGATAGAGGGCAGTTGTTGTTGGTGTGGATCAACGAAAAACAGTGGGAATTAGTGTTGTGGAGATGATAAACTGCGAAAAGACAAGGCAGTTGCATGAGGATCTCAAAGAATATGCCAACAAAGGTCTTCAATAAAGGTAAAACTGATTTAAATGTTCATTCATCCATTAAAATTAGTGCTTTATATTTATTTTTCATTGTTTTCTGTATGTAAAAACTATATTCTCTATAAAATGTACTTTTTGTTAATATTTTTGAGTGTCTGGAATGAATTAACTGCATTTACGTCATTTCTTATGGGAAATATTACTTCGGTTTTCATCCATTTTGGATTTCGGCTGACCTTCTGGAACGGATTAAGGACGAAAACCGGGGTATTACTGTACATAATAAAATAATCAAATATTACATGTCTCTTATCTTTAAACCTATAGCCAATAAGCATTTTTCAATGTGATATTTGAATTCAGGACATGAAACTATATAAGAATTAACTAATCTCATTTAAGAAGCATACAACTTTTCAAAAATTGTTGACCAGTTGTAATTGATAGGAAAATTTTTTTTATGTAATGTAGGTGTGTATCTTCAATGCAACTTTTAACTGGTATTAAGTCATATGAGAACCTATATTCCTTACACTTTCCTTATTTATTGTAATCTGTTAATTAAGTAAAATGTAATCAGTGTAATTTAGAGGAAATTAATATTCTGATAACAAAAATGTACTACACATCTGGAAATGTCACTAACTATAATTAAATATATGTATATACAGTGGACCCCCGGTTAACGATATTTTTTCACTCCAGAAGTATGTTCAGGTGCCAGTACTGACCGAATTTCTTCCCATAAGGAATATTGTGAAGTAGATTAGTCCATTTCAGACCCCCAAACATACACGTACAAACGCACTTACATGAATACACTTACATAATTGGTCGCATTCGGAGGTGATCGTTATGCGGGGGTCCACTGTAATTAGTTAGGTAGTAGGTTGGTAGACAGCAACCACCCAGGGAGGTAGTACCGTCCTGCCAAGTGAGTGTAAAACGAAAGCCTGTAATTGTTTTACATGGTGGGATTGCTGGTGTCTTTTGTCTGTCTCATAAATATGCAAGATTACAGGTATGTCTTGATACTTCTACCTACACTTAGGTCACACTACACATACATGTACACATTTATTTATACACACTCATCTGAGTTTTCTTTGATTTTATCTTAATAGTTCTTGGTCTTATTACTTTTCCTTTTATATCTATGGGGAAGTGGAATAAGAATCTTTCCTCCGTAAGCCATGCGTGTTGTAAAAGTCAACTAAAATGCCGGGAACAATGGGCTAGTAACCCCTTTTCCTGTAAAGATTACTAAAAAGAATAAGAAGAAGAAAATTGTCAAAGTGGGAAGTCTGAATGTGCGTGGATGTTGTGCAAATGATAAGAAAGAATAATGTGGATGTTAGGGAATGAGAAGAAGTGGATTTTTCCTGGTTTTTAAGTGAAAAAAAAGTGAAGGGGGGGGAGTTTCAGTAAAAAAGAGGGAAAAAATGGGATTGGGCCCCGGGGGGTTTCAAATAGTTAGGCTAAAGAAGGGTAGCAATAATGTTGAAGGATAAGATAGGGGCAGGAAAAAAAGGGAAACTTTTAAAATGTTTTAATTCAAGGTTTATTTTGGAGTAAAAAAAAAAGGGTTGGATTTTAAAAGTGGGTTATAGTAATTTGTAATGCTTTCTGGAGTAAGGAAGGGGGTAGAGGGGGGAGGGGAGATTTTGGGAAATGTTGAGTAAATGCGGGGGGATTTTTTAAACCCAAAAGTGTGAGAGTACTTGGGGTTGGGGATTTCAAGCAAAAAGTGGGTAAAAATGTTGTGGAGGGAGTAGTAGGTAAATTTGGGGGCCAGGGGAAAAATGTAAATGGGGACCCCTTTAATTGAGCTATGTTTTGGGAAAAGAGATTTGATAAATAATTTAATACTTATTTTTTTTAATAAAAGGGGGAAATAAATATACAAGGTATGATTAATGTAAGAAAGTAGGGGGAAAATGAAAAAATAAAATCATTTTTTAGTTGAGCTACAGTTAGAGTAAGAGGTAGTGGGACAAGGGGGGAAGGTTTGGGAACAACAAGTAGGAAAGGAAAATGAAAGTGTATAAACTAAGGGGAGGAGGAATTTTGGGGTGAGGGTTTTAATCGACTCTTTGGGAGAAAGGTTGGGCTGTGGGAAAGAAAGAGTAGTGGGGGGGGGGGGGGGGGGGTTTTTTTTTTTAAGAGGGTTGGGATGAGTTTTTAAAAATGCAGTATTAGAATTTTAGGGGAAAAAGTTTGTGGTTTTTAGGAGGGGGTTTTGGGGGGAGGGGGAAAGAGGAAAGGGTTTGGGGGAATGATGAAATAAAAAGGGGGTGTAAAAGAAAAAAGTTTGTTAGAGAGAAATTTTTTAAAAGCAGGGAAATGTTTATAAGAAGAGCCCGGGGTATATGGGAGTAAAAGAAAAAGGGGAAGAGAGGGGGTTTTAGGGGTGCAAAAAGGAGAGGGAAGCTAAAAAGAGTGGGAGGCACTGTTAAAAATTTTTTAAAGAAAATAAGAAAAAATTTGGAAATGATTTTTAAAAAAGTTAAAAACCCTTTAGGGGCCCCCAAAGGGCCCAAAAACGAAGTGGGCCCAATTGTCCCCAAAAATTTAAAAAAAAAAAAATTTTTTATTTTTTCCCCTTTTGAAATACCTGAGAATCTTTTTGTGAAGGTAATAAAACAAAAAATACGAAATTTTATGGAAAATTGACGAAATTATGCTCTCGCAAATTTTGATGTGTCAGCGATATTTACGAATCGGCGATTTTGCCGACTTTGACTCCCATTTTAGGCCAATTACATTATTCCAGTCGACCAAATTCTTAGCTATTTCACTAGTATTACTTCTATTCTATCGATTGAGCACAAGAAATCGCCAAGTCAACTGTTTCAACTACAAAATAAGCGATCGGAAGTTGGTAATTTGGCCAATTTAAACACCAAAGTTCAAAATATTCCAATTTCAAATATGGGTCCAGAATAAACAAGTAGGTATTTCCTGGCACTAAACTAACATTTCCTCTGTTCATTAGTTACGTTTTGAGGCTTTACAAATAGATTCCATTTTGATTTTTTATTCACATAATGAATTTTTATTCACACCAAAAAATAGATTTACTGTTATGCAATATTGTAATAATTGTATAAATATCATCACCACATTTGTAAATGTATATTAGACCCACCAGCTGGCGTGTATTAGACGTGTGAGGTCGTTTGTTTACTCTTGAACATCAGCAAAAATTTAACATTTCCGCTATTTTGAGATCAGTTTCAAGCCATTTCCAGTGCTAAAACCAATCAAAATCATCTCTATTTCTGTAATATGTCTTCCATTCTATCAAATGAGACCAAGAAATCGCAAATACAACTATAAAAACCATACGAAAAAACACTGCAAAGTCGCTGTTTTAATCGAAAATCATGGTCTCAGTTTTTTTCTCTCATTATACAGTGTGCTGCAGGATTTGTTTTATGTGGTGCACACATACCACATAGATGTATTCTCTCATATCTAGGCCCAAATGTACCACTCAGTTTATCAGAGTGAGCCGAGCTCATGACGTAGATCTACGGTTTGGACCCTGAACGTAAAGCCGTAGATCTACGGTTTGGACCCTGAACGTAAAGCCGTAGATCTACGGGACGGACCCTGAAAGGGTTAAGAAAGCCTAGGGAACATTTGGATTTGTCAGTTCAAAACAGAGAAGGGGAGTTAGTAGATGGGGAGAGGGAGGTATTAGGTAGATGGCAAGAATATTTTGAGGAACTTTTAAATGTTGAGGAAGAAAGGGAGGCGGTAATTTCATGCACTGGCCAGGGAGGTATACCATCTTTTAGGAGTGAAGAAGAGCAGAATGTAAGTGTGGGGGAGGTACGTAAGGCATTACGTAGAATGAAAGGGGGTAAAGCAGCTGGAACTGATGGGATCATGACAGAAATGTTAAAAGCAGGAGGGGATATAGTGTTGGAGTGGGTGGTACTTTTGTTTAATAAATGTATGAAAGAGGGGAAGGTACCTAGGGATTGGCAGAGAGCATGTATAGTCCCTTTATATAAAGGGAAGGGGGACAAAAGAGATTGTAAAAATTATAGAGGAAAAAGTTTACTGAGTATACCAGGAAAAGTGTACGGTAGGGTTATTATTGAAAGAATGAGAGGTAAGACAGAATGTAGGATTGCTGATGAGCAAGGAGGTTTCAGAGTGGGCAGGGGATGTGTAGATCAAGTGTTTACATTGAAGCATATATGTGAACAGTATTTAGATAAAGGTTGGGAAGTTTTTATTGCATTTATGGATTTAGAAAAGGCATATGATAGTGTGGATATGGGAGCAATGTGGCAGATGTTGCAAGTATATGGAATAGGTGGTAAGTTACTAAATGCTATAAAGAGTTTTTATGAGGATAGTGAGGCTCAGGTTAGGGTGTGTAGAAGAGAGGGATACTACTTCCCGGTAAAAGTAGGTCTTAGACAGGGATGGTTGTTTAATATATTTATAGATGGGGTTGTAAAAAGTAAATGCTAGGGTGTTCGGGAGAGGGGTGGGATTAAATTATGGGGAATTGACACAGTTACTTTTTGCTGATGATACTGTGCTTATGGGAGATTCTGAAGAAAAATTGCAAAGGTTAGTGGACAAGTTTGGGAGTGTGTGTAAAGGTAGAAAGTTGAAAGTGAACATAGAAAAGAATAAGGTGATGAGGGTACCAAATGACTTAGATAAAGAAAAATTGGATATCAAATTGGGGAGGAGTATGGAAGAAGTGAATGTTTTCAGATACAGTGGACCCCCGGTTAACAATATTTTTTCACTCCAGAAGTATGTTCAGGTACCAGTACTGACCGAATTTGTTCCCATAAGGAATATTGTGAAGTAGATTAGTCCATTTCAGACCCCCAAACATACACGTACAAACACACTTACATAATTGGTCGCATTTGGAGGTGATCGTTATGCGGGGGTCCACTGTATTTGGGAGTTGATGTGTCAGCGGATGGATTTATGAAGGATGAGGTTAATCGTAGAATTGATGAAGGAAAAAAGGCAAGTGGGCTTAGTATAAGTGGAGACAAAAAAAATTTCTATGGGGGCAAAGAAGGGAAAATTG
>NC_069417.1:60429724-60522429 GCF_026875155.1 Cherax quadricarinatus | reverse complement strand
GGAGATAAGATGTTTTTAAAGGTATTTTTAAAGGTGATGATGTGTCGCAGTTCTAGAGTTCTCAGGTAGGGTGTTCCAGATTTTAGGGCCTTTGACTTTACATGAATTTTTGTAAAGGTTTAGTCGGACATGGGGAATGTCATAGAGATGTTTGTGTCTGGTGTTATGCCTGTGGGTTCTGTCACAACTATCGAGAAAGCGTTTTAGGTCAAGGTTGATATTAGAGTTTAAGACCCTGTAGATGTAGATTGTACAGTAGTAAGTGTGAATGTACTGAACTGGGAGTAAGTTTAGGTCTATGAAGAGTGGGTGGGTGTGTTGCCAGGGATGGGATTTAGTGATTATTCTTACTGCAGCTTTTTGTTGGGTTATTATTGGCTTTAGGAGTGTTGCTGCAGTTGATCCCCAAGCACAAATAGCATAGGTGAGGTATGGATAAATAAGTGAGTGGTATAGTGTGAGAAGGGCATTTTGCGGCACGTAGTATCGTATCTTGGAGAGGATCCCAACCGTTTTGGATACTTTTTTGATTATATGCTGGATTTGGGTGCTGAAATTCAGGTTGTTGTCAAGGTATAAGCCTAGGAATTTTGCCCCCATTATTTCTGGCAATTAGAGTGTTGTCAATCTTAATGTTAATTTGTGCATCTCCTGCTCTGCTACCAAACATAATATAGTAGGTTTTGTCAGTGTTAAGCGTAAGTTTATTGGCTGTCATCCAAGTCGATATTTTGATCAGCTCCTCATTCACAATGGTGTTGAGGGTGGCAAGATTAGGGTGAGAGATGACATAAGTCGTGTCGTCAGCAAAGAGAATGGGTTTCAGGTGTTGGGATACGTTTGGAAGGTCACTGATGTATATGAGGAAGAGCAGGGGACCAAGGACACTTCCCTGCGGAACTCCAGTATCAAGTGGCCGTGTTGCTGATGCTGTGTCTTTAATGGTGACATACTGATACCTATTAGTAATGTAAGATTTGAAATAAGCAAGCGCATGGCCTCTTATACCGTAATGATCAAGTTTGTGGAGTAGGATGTCGTGGTCTACTGTGTCAAAAGCTTTTCTTAGGTCAATAAAAATTCCTAGCGGATATTCCTTATTTTCCAATGCTGTGTAAAGCAGATCTAGCATTTTTATGATTGCATCATTAGTGCTTCTATTTTTCCTGAATCCATATTGGCATGGGTTGAGTATGTTTTGAGCCGTTATAAATGAATACAGTCTCCTGTGCATGAGTTTCTCAAAGATTTTGGATAGCAATGGTAAGTTAGATATTGGCCTATAGTTGTTTAAGTCTGTAGGGTCACCACCTTTATGTAATGGTGTAACCCTTGCCATCTTGAGTAGTTCGGGAAGGTGCTAGTCTCTAGTGACTTGTTAAAAAAGTAATAAAATTTAGCAAGCGAAAGGACATGGACAATAGTTGAGAGAGACAGGAGTGACCTGTTCTAAACCCATGTTGCCCTGGGTGAAATTGCCGACCTAGAAAATGTACAGAGAACTTTCATGGCGCGCATAACGGAGATAAAAACACATAAATTTAAATTGGGAGGCTTGAGGTTCCTAAACCTGTATTCCCTGGAACGCAGGGGGAGAGATACATGATTATATACACCTGGAAAATCCTAGAGGGACTAGTACCGAACTTGCACACGAAAATCACTCATTACGAAAGAAAAAGACTTGGCAGACGATGCACCATCCCCCCAATAAAAAGCAGGGGTGTCACTAGCACGTTAAGAGACCAAACAATAAGTGTCAGGGGCCCGAGACTGTTCAACTGCCTCCCAGCACACATAAGGGGGATTACCACAGACCCCTGGCAGTCTTCAAGCTGGCACTGGACAAGCACCTAAAGTCAGTTCCTGATCAGCCGGGCTGTGGCTCGTATGTTGGTTTGCGTGCAGCCAGCAGCAACACCCTGGTTGATCAAGGCTCTGATCCACCAGGAGGCCTGGTCTCAGACCGGGCCGCGGGGGCGTTGCCCCCCGGAACTCTCTCCAGGTAAAACTCCAGGTTGTGTAATTGATGGGTTTCTAGATGGGTGGCGATCTTGCTTCTTAGGACCCTTTCAAAAAATTTTTTATGAATAGGGATTTTTAGTTAATTTAAAATCTCCCAGATCATATTACAAAGGTTTACAGCAGTTTAGAGTTAAACTGGAGAGCACTCTCAAAATTTAAGTAATAAATATAATCTGAAGGAATCAGACTGGTTATTGAGTGCCATTGTACAAATAAATTAAGCTGTAAAACACTTGAATGACTCTCGAACAAGTATCACAATGGTTATTTTGGTCTGGAGGAAATAGACTGGGTTTCTACAAAAAATTAATTGTTCAGTTGTAGGACAAAGCCAACCAACTCATTTTTAAAGATGCAACACATAATAACTCTGAGGTATCTGTCAAGTTTCACAAAGGGAAAAATTATCCCATATTAATAATCAAAATTCATTCCTAAAAGAGTTGCATAGGTGCACATCAAGTAGCAGGAATCAGAAATAATGGTTCTCCACAAGGTAAGAAGAATAAGTACCCTCCTAAGAGTAGCCCAGTTAATAAGAAACCAGTCAAAGAAAAGAGATTGTCTCTTCTGCAAGGGTACTCATTTTTCTAAGAATTGCAATGCATACAATTCATGGAATGATAAAGTTGAAAAATTAGAGGAACTTGGCAGATGTATCAGATGTCTAGGTAATCACAATGTAAAGGATTGTCATGACAAATTAAACAACTGTTTTCAATGTCACAAAGGAAGACACCATATATTCATGTGTAAGGGTCTATATGATAATGTTGATAATAATGATAATGTTGACAATCCAGACACAACAGTGGCTAATGTAAAAATTGCTGCTAATGTTAATAATGATGGTTTTGCTGAAGTAGCCTTACCTGTGTTACAGGTAAAAATTGATGATAAAAGACATACATCAAAAAATGTAACTGCATTGTTAGACCAGGGATCCC
Source organism: Cherax quadricarinatus (assembly GCF_026875155.1). Lineage (NCBI taxonomy): Eukaryota > Metazoa > Arthropoda > Malacostraca > Decapoda > Parastacidae > Cherax > Cherax quadricarinatus. The sequence goes on along the minus strand of NC_069417.1, from coordinate 60,519,457 downwards.
AGTGTACTTTCATAAAACATAAATGTCTTGATGGTATGAAAGTACAGATGGAAGATCCTACAACTCTAAAATTATCTGGGTTTCTCTCAGATAAAAGGGCTCAATTTTATGACACTGTTTATGTAACTGTCAGGTTTGGCAATGAGAAAAAACGTGTTAATGCAGTAATCGTAGATAGACTTCCAGAGAAAATATCTACAATAGGGCTTAGTAAAGCTACAGGAAGACTTTCACATGATGTAAATTTAGCACCTTCTGGTGTAAATGATGATTCTGTAGGCCCAATAAATATTTTGATAGGTAGTGACTATTATGCCTCCTTTGAAAAGGGGTAGGGTTTAAAGAAATGTGGTGTCACCTTTTAAAGACTGCGGGAGGCCATGTAATGTATGGTAGGATTCCTCGTAATAATAATGCATGACTAGAGGAAACTATAAATACTACAACTGTGTGTCTTACTCATGAAATCGTGCCCAAGTATAATTCTTCCATAGAGGATGGTGTTGAGCCAGTGCATAAATTGTGGAATTAGACAGCATTGGAATAAATGTAAATGAAGAAAGTCCAAACGATTCTTTTACTCAAAAACAATCCCTGAGAGATGTAAAATTTGAATCTGGACAATACTGGGTACGACTTCCGTGGAGACTGAACCATCCAGAATTGCCCACTAATTACAGAATGGCATATGGACAATTAAAAGCTCAGCTCCGCGAACTGAGTAAGACACCAGAATTGTTGACTGCCTATAATGATATAATTACTGAACAATTAATTAATAAATTTATAGAAGTGGTACCTCCTGAGCAAGCCAAAATTTATGGTCACTATTCCCCACATCACGGAGTGAAGAAGGATTCTAAGACCACTCCTCTGAGGATTGGTTTAATTGTAGTGCCAGGAGTAACAAAAATGTACCTAGTTTAAATGACTGTTTGATGACAGGTCCGTCGTTGACGGAAAAATTAGGAGATATCTTATTAAATTTCAGGATGAATAATTATGCCTTTACGGCTGACATAAGTAAAGCTTTCCTAAGAGTGGGTTTACAAGAGGCTGACCGGGATTGTACCTGCTTCTTATGGCCTGAGAATCCTAGTGACCCACTTAGCCCTCTGAAAACCTTTCGCTTTAGGAGCGTTTTTTTTTGGGTGCTACATCCAGTCCATTCCTACTTCAAGCGATGATAAATGCACACCTTAAACGTATAGGAAGTCCATTGAGTAAAGTAATAAGCAAACAATTTATGTGGACAATTTCCTGGTGTGACATCAACTGAAGAGGAAACTGTTAATGATTTATGGAAGGGCTAATAAAATAATGCATAGTGCAAATATGCCTCTGAGGGGAATGGAATAGTAAATTCTCCAAATTAAAGGACAAAATAAGTAAATATTACCCGGGGAAGATGAAGTGCCAAAATTTTTAGTAATGTACTGGTTTAAAACTTGGGTTTACTGAGAGAGATTTGTTAATGTTAAAACCTAATAATTACAGTATGCCCAGTAAATTAATTAAGAAAGTTTTGCTTGCTGAAGTTTCCCAAAATGTTTTGATCCACTAGTTTAGTGTCACCCCTTACAAATAAAAAGGAAATCATTAATACAAGAAGCATGGAAGCTTAAATGTGCTTGGGATGAAACTCTACCTGGGGAATTCATTAACAGGTGGGATGAATTAATTGGTGATTATGAAAAAAATTCCAATGTTGGAGTTCCCACACCAGGTGGCCAATCCAGATGGTAAAAATATACTCCACATTTTTTGTGATGCTTCAAAATTGGCATTGGAGCAGTTGCTTACTTTCAATGTAATAGTGTTATTTCTCTTGTTTGTCTAAGGCAAAAGTGTCTCCAATTAAATCACGTACCTTACCTCAGTTAAAATTTAACAGCCATTTATGTAGGTGTCAAATTAGCTAATTACATAAGAAATAAGTTGCGGGAGATAAATATTAGCGACACTGTAATTTGGTCTGATAATGAGGTATCCTTACAATGGATTCGCAATGGAAACAGTAAAATTGTGTACGTACAAAACAGAGTCGCTGAAATTAATCAGTGTAAGAGAAGTATAATAGTTTGGGTCAGCATATGTTAACATTTAATCATATACCTGGTGAGGAGAATCCAGCTGATTTCTTGTCTTGAGGTTTACCTTATGCTAAATTTTGTAAATGCTGTATCATGGTTTAAAGGACGGAGCTGGCTGGTAAATAAAGCTAATTGGCCTGTACAAAAGGCGTATATTGCTCTTGTTGAAATTACTGTGACCACCATTTCCAATAGTTTGTCCTTCCTTAGCCACTGATGTAAATGGGTATTCTTCTTTACCCAAACTAATCAATGTAACTAAGCTGGTGTTTAAATTTCTAAACAAGATGAATATCTCATATAAGTTTTCACATCCTCTTGAATATTGGAAAGAGGGTACAGGAAGAAATCTATGGAAATGAGATTAAATTGATGATGGAAATTTAAAACTGTGAAAGGTTCCATAATAGAGAAATTGGGGCTGTATTTAGAGAACAATGTAATTAGGTGCAGAGGTGGGTTTAAACAAAATGCTGAATTGGGTGATTATGCTAAACACCCCTTCTTACTGCCAAAACTCATCATCTAACAAATTTAATTGTTTTAAATACCCATTTAAAAATGCAACGCATGGTGGGGTACAAGATACCTTAAATTGGGATTAGGGAATGTGTAAAAAGGGTGATTAAATCTTGTTGTAATATGTCGCCCTGTGGGTGCCAGATCCTATGTGTACCCAGGTCCTCCACCATTGCCAAAGGAGCGTGTACAATTAGTGAAAAACCCTTTGATGTAAAGGTGTAGACTATAGTGGTCCAATCATTTTAACCAGTACTTCAGATGGTGTTCCACTGAAAGTGTAAAGTATGCTTGTTCACTTGTACTGCTTTCTAGGGCAGTTCATTTAGAAGTGGCCTCAGGACTTGTCTGCAGAACAGTTTATACAGCTGTTTGAAAATTTGCAGCCTAGGGGGACCCTGTCCCAAAATTGATGATTTCGGATAATGTCACAAATTTTGTAGCAGGTGCTCAACACTTGATAGAATTAAATAATAGTAACGATGTTCAATCTCTGTTAACCCAGCGAGGGTGTACCTGGAAATTTATTACTCCTAGAGCCCCTTGGCAGGGGGGGGGTGTATGAAAGACTGATAGGCACAGTGAAGAGGTGTTCCGTTAAAGTACTACACCGGAAAAGAAAAAAATTTGGAAGAATTTCCCTTTCAGTGTTAGTGGGGGCGGGAAAATCGTATAAATTTAAAAGGCCTCTCTCGTACATGAGTGGGTACACCTGATGCAGATGTATTAACACCTTCTCACCTAATATGTGGAAGGAAATTGGAAGCTGCCCCTGTCTATAGAAATAATCCTGAAGAAAGTGATGAAGATTACAATGATGCGGCAGTGTTGTGTGATAAATTTAAAATGTTAAATAAAGTAATTGATCATTGGTCTAATGTGTGGTGTAAGGAATATCTTCTTACACTACGTGAACACTTTTATGGTGCGACAGAGGCAGTAAATCGACAGAACATTCAACCAGGTGACTTGTGTTAATTGATACTGAACCAACATCGACAATTGTGGCCTCTGGGCAAGCATTGACAATGTACCAGATGCACAAGGTTTGTCCGGAATGTCAAAAGTGTTGTGTTGGCCAAGAAAGTTTACGCACCCAAATTTAAAGAATTGATTTTCCCCTTTGGAATTAAATGGCATTCAATCAAATGTAAACGAAAATCTAAGGGAACATGAAAATGAGTGATACAGAAGGTAATGCGACCAAGTGATGCAGGAATATGAAATCGTAGCAGTGTGGAAAATATAGTATATTTTCCGAAAATAGTGGATTTGTATGTAAATTAATAAAATATATTGTATTTAATAAAATTATATTATAAAAAATGGGAAGCTCGGCACCTGCGCTGCGAGCAGGGAGGACTCGCCATCATGTTTTTGAATGAGCCAAGAAAACGTTAGTGAAAATAAGGTGTATAATTTTCGTCGCTCTAGAGGTTATATTGGGCTTACACCCCTAAAATAGGAGCCAAAATTGTTGGATGTGCATTTCTGCATAATTTTGGAGCATTAAAAACGATGTACAAACAGCTCCAGAACCTCAGATAAGCATCTAAAATTTGTTTTTAATTCTGGCCAGTATTATCATCATAAATTTAGTTAGAGGGAGGGTTTTTAAGTATTATACACAGTAATCTCCAAACTAATTGGTGAGTTGTTATGATTATAAATTCTCCTTCTGTTATATAAATGTGTTTATTGTAATCATTTATTAATTTTAATATACAGTCCACAAAAATTATGATAACTTTACCAGAATTCCTGGTGTGTAAAGTACATTTCATTTGCAATTAATATAGGTCTAGAGCAAATTGTGGAGAGATAGATGGTAGGTATCAAAGGGGGGCATTTTTGGCGACCTAGGTGTCCTAAAAATTCCTACTTGTCTCTGTAACTTTGATAAATAATAATTATCTTTGTTACCATTTACTTGTATGTATGTAATGAGATTCATCCACGTAAATTGTAATTTTCCACAAATATAATTGGGAAACCATTGTTTTCCACAAAAATCATTTTAGACTATGAGAATATATCCTTTTTCTTATACAAATTTTAAATTTACTTATAATTAATAATCTACTGTTCAACTATGAAATAATTACTGTCCTACTGTACAACTATGATAAATCCTTAGTGTTAAGTAGTCTGTAAGCCAATAATGTTAAGTTGGGGCCCCTAATGCCAAGGCATAATAGAGGCTCTCTTTGCAATGCAAAACCCCCTATTGTAAATATAAAATCTCAATGTACTGTTTGCAAAAAATAAAAAAAATCACAACCACTGCCATTACCGTGGGCAGGGCCACTGAACTGTTGGAACTTATTTGGTCCGAGAAGTCCCAACTGGGGAAAAACACACCGTTTGAGGGCCCTTAAACCCACCCAAAAACACAAACATACTCTCCCAGATTGGCGTAGGTGGATGGAAGGTACAGGGGGGCCCCACTTATACGGCAGGTTAGGTTTCCAGGCTACCGCCGTAAAGCGGAAACCGCCGTAAAGTGGAACACCCTTTTTTTCCACTTATAAATGCATACAAACACTAGATAACAAGTTTACACTAACATATATTAAGTTAGCAATAGAAAACCCGGCATCAAAAAACAATAAAAAAGTACAATACACACATAGTGCACTCATTACTTACCTTAAATATTTATAGTCTTAAACTAGGGTGAGACAAGTAAAATTTATTGTAAGAAATCAAGTGTGGTATGTATGGTAAAAGCCAGGCTACCTTACCAGGCCACCCCACCCACACATACTATTCTATGATATTTAAGCATCCCCGAGCGATTAAAAAGTATATACAGTTTCACTCATTACTTACCTTAAAATATTTGTAGTCTTAATTTTAGGGTCAGAAGTAAGTAAAGAGATAAAACGAAAAAAATGAGAGAGAGAAAGAATGAGTACATGAGAGGGGACAGGCGCAGAGTTATGTAAACAAACCAGGCGAACGTAAGTTTTGTAAACAAACGAAGTGTACACGTCTGGTTTTTGTACAAGGGTTTCATTGTGTACAGGTTGTCTCTACAAATTTATACTGTAGAATTAATAAAGAAGAACACTCCCATTCTCATGTAACATCATTTGAGAAAAATGAAGCTCTGAGTGAAGGCAATGGAAATAAGTCACAGTGACTTTTTTGGGTTATCTAGGTTCTCTACACGTATGTTTTTATGTAAAGATAATCTATGTAACTGTATTTGTGTATACCTGAATAAACTTACTTACATACATACGAAAGGAATTTAATTTTCTACAGTTAACCCCCAGTAACAACATTTTCTCTTATGTTAGATTAGGAAAATGTTATTCTTTTTCCATCACTTGTACAAGTTATGTGGCTCCCACATCTTATATTTATGTTTATTTTATTCTATTGTGGGGTGTATTTATCATCTTTTTATGTTATGCATCGTGTTTATTATATAATTTTGAAAAAAATATCATGGTGGATTAATGAAAATGTGTATATTACCGTTAATATACACCCTTTAATGAGACCGGTGAGTTTGTTGTTATTATTATTTTCTTTCTAATATGGCGTCACTTGTCAAGTCGTCTGCTACCACATCTCACATTTATGTTTATTTATTCTACTGTGGGGTTTTATTTATCTTATTTATATGTTATGCAAACGTGTTTATTATATAATTTTGAAAAAAATATCATGGATGGGTTAATGAAAATGTGTATATTAACGTAATATACGACATTTAAATGACTCGATGAATTTTTATTTATTTATTTATTTATTTATTTATTTCCAATTTGTGCACACATACAGAGGTACAAAAAAATACAGATAAGAGCAGTATGCCAAAGCCACTTATACTATGCATAGCATAGTATGGAGACCTAAGACACTTAACAATTTTAATGTGTACCTGCATGCCAGCACAGTATGTAAGTTTATTTAGGTACAGGTATACATAAGTATAATTATCAGAGTATATATAAAATATGAAATAACTTTTAAAAACATTTGAAATTTTGGAGTTTCCAGACAAAATGGAGAGACTTAGTGCTTACTGAGCTCATGGAGAATGTAAACAGGGTGGGGCACGGTGACCGTATTAGAAAGTCAGGTGGGGGGAGCCGTATAGCGAGTTTTGGTCATAATTTGAAATGTCCGTATTAGCGGAACGCCGTTAAAGTGAAACGCCGTAAAGCGGGCCTTCCTGTACTACTTAATTTATAGATTTACCCTTCAGTGAAGAAGTAGGTAGTTTATACTGTTAGTACACTAATATTGGATTATTGAGGCAACTGTAGATAATAATAATGTAGACCTAAGACCTTAACATAGGTAGTAAATAGGCCAAATGTAGACAAACACTAGGTTAAGTTAGCTAGGGAGAACTGGCAGCCCAAGTTTGAACGATGAGGCGTGGGTCTCAAAGACGCCAGATCTTTCTCTCTTAGACTAGACACCGTCTGGACAACACGTGCCGTGATCAGCAGGCGGCGCCCCCCCCTCCCGTGTCTTCACATATGAGACCTGGGGAAATCTGGTAGAGGCACCTCAATGTACCATAGATGACCTCCTCCATCAGGCCCATACAGTAAGACAAGACCTCCACTTTTTCTTAGGATTTCTGGCCAGTGTCTGGGGAAAATTGGGAGTGAGTTGAGCTGTGGCCTTTGTGCAGCCAGCAGTTCATGACCAGTAAGTGATTTTGTCTCTTGTCTACCTAGAAGCTAGTAGTCTGTTCCTGCATAGTTATACTAGGGGATACACACCCTCTTGGATACAGGAATTTCTGAGGTGCAGGCAGTCACTAAATCGATTGAATATTGCAGGAATTAAAGCTCCCGGTTGCACATGGTTTCTGAGGGGAAGTCCAAAGGGGCTAAGCTTAGGGAGGTTGAAGATCAGGATATATGCTGCAACACCAAGTAAGTTAGCCCTTTAAACGTGCATGCAGGCGAGATTTCTTGCAACATCAGTCATTTATGAAAATCTGTCCTATAAGCCACTTGTGAGGCTGAGGTACCCACCTCAGAGCTCGGTGTCAACAGAGCTTGCCAGGGTAGGCGACTCACTTGGAGGCATTTCAGACAAATTTTCACACGAACCTTGAAACCGGGCCCCCGGAACTAATCACCTGGGCCATACTCACCACATTCGCCACTTCGAGCTTGTCTTTACTCTTTGCCCTTTCTGAGGCTTGCTCTCCTTAGCTTGGGCTGATCTGGTATCATTAGGACACAGTGCACTATGGTGCTTAAACCCTTCTGACAGCCTCGACACTCCCTTGAGCTGGGAGTTACAGTCCCTGGCAAAGTGTTTTCCCCAAAACACTTGAAGCAGAGCCTCAACTCTCTAAGCTGCTGGACCCTTTAGTTATAGGGGAGAAAACTCCAGCACCCTGAACTAGTATCCCTCCTTCCCCAGAACACACACTGTCTCATACTGGCCATCTTAGCGGCTTCTTCTCCTGGCCCCGTTGGGTTTAGGGCTTGTCCCCTAGTAGGGGATGCTTTAGCTCTATCTCTCGAGTGTCTAGAAGTTGACCGATTTCACCTTGGTGGGCAATTTCTTTCCCCCCGACCTATGCTTAGGTGAGACACAAGATCTCCCAGCCCCTCAACAATTGTTGTATTTTGAACAGATTGTCCAATATTTTAAATATAACTCATGCACTGTATGGCAGCCAGTTTCCTCTGAATCACCTGACTGATGAACCATTCTGATTTACCCTAATCAGGTAAATCTTTGAGACTATTTGTCAAACTCATAACTTCAATTCGGAACCTCTCAAGGCACTGACAGTCATGGTGGCAAGCCTCCAGGTCCAACAACGGATCAAGTATAGCTACCTTAATCTCCTCAGTGTTGCCAAACATGTCCTTTAATTGATCCTTGGCATTTTGGGAATTACCTGGAGTTTACCTGGAGAGAGTTCCGGGGGTCAACGCCCCCGCGGCCCGGTCTGTGACCAGGCCTCCTGGTGGATCAGAGCCTGATCAACCAGGCTGTTGCTGCTGGCTGCACGCAAACCAACATACAAGCCACAGCCTGGCTGATCAGGAACCGACTTCAGGTGCTTGTCCAGTGCCAGCTTGAAGACTGCCAGGGGTCTGTTGGTAATCCCCCTTATGTATGCTGGGAGGCAGTTGAACAGTCTTGGGCCCCTGACACTTATTGTATGGTCTCTTAACGTGCTAGTGACACCCCTGCTTTTCATTGGGGGGATGTTGCATCGTCTGCCAAGTCTTTTGCTTTCGTAGTGAGTGATTTTTGTGTGCAAATTCGGTACTAGTCCTTCTAGGATTTTCCAGGTGTATATAATCATGTATCTCTCCCACCTGCGTTCCAGGGAATACAGGTTTAGGAACCTCAAGCGCTCCCAGTAATTGAGGTGTTTTATCTCCGTTATGCGCGCTGTGAAGGTTCTCTGTACATTTTCTAGGTCAGCAATTTCACCTGCCTTGAAAGGTGCTGTTAGTATGCAGCAATATTCCAGTCTAGATAGAACAAGTGACCTGAAGAGTGTCATCATGGGCTTGGCCTCCCTAGTTTTGAAGGTTCTCATTATCCATCCTGTCATTTTTCTAGCAGATGCGATTGATACAATGTTATGGTCCTTGAAGGTGAGATCCTCCGACATGATCACTCCCAGGTCTTTGACGTTGGTGTTTCGCTCTATTTTGTGGCCAGAATTTGTTTTGTACTCTGATGAAGATTTAATTTCCTCATGTTTACCATATCTGAGTAATTGAAATTTCTAATCGTTGAACTTCATATTGTTTTCTGCAGCCCACTGAAAGATTTGGTTGATGTCCGCCTGGCGCCTTGCAGTGTCTGCAATGGAAGACACTGTCATGCAGATTCGGGTGTCATCTGCAAAGGAAGACACGGTGCTGTGGCTGACATCCTTGTCTGTGTCGGATATGAGGATGAGGAACAAGATGGGAGCGAGTACTGTGCCTTGTGGAACAGAGCTTTTCACCGTAGCTGCCTCGGACTTTACTCTGTTGACGACTACTCTCTGTGTTCTGTTAGTGAGGAAATTATAGATCCATCGACCGACTTTTCCTGTTATTCCTTTAGCACGCATTTTGTGCGCTATTATGCCATGGTCACACTTGTCGAAGGCTTTTGCAAAGTCTGTATATATTACATCTGCATTCTTTTTGTCTTCTAGTGCATTTAGGACCTTGTCGTAGTGATCCAATAGTTGAGACAGACAGGAGCGACCTGTTCTAAACCCATGTTGCCCTGGGTTGTGTAACTGATGGGTTTCTAGATGGGTGGTGATCTTGCTTCTTAGGACCCTTTCAAAGATTTTTATGATGTGGGATGTTAGTGCTATTGGTCTGTAGTTCTTTGCTGTTGCTTTACTGCCCCCTTTGTGGTAATGCCGGACCAGGTGATCGTAAATACTGTAATTTGAAGGCATCTGACAAATCATCTTTGTCATCTATCTGGGCTTTAAACTGATCCCAGAAAGCAATGTACTCTGTTAAGGTTCCGTCGAATGTTGGTAAATTCAATTGGGGCAATCTGGGCAACACATGAACAGGCGTGTGGCTGTTCGTGCTCCCTGAAATATTTGCTGTCCCCTGCCATACTGGCCTTCAAAGTCTTTATTAACTTTTTGCAGAGTTTCATCTCTGTTTTACACTCAGCCCTTCATTCCTCATATTCCTTCCGCGCTACCTCAACAGTATCATCAGACTCGCCTGCAGCATAGGCTTATCTCATAAAGGATAAATGATTTCTCGAAGGCCTCCAGCCTTTCCTCTAAAGGTTTCCCGGCAGTTCTCTAGCTCCTCACAGTCTACATTCTGATCTTGTCTGGCAATATGGCACTCCTCACATGCTTTAAACATCCCTTATAGGCTCTCAAAGACCGCTTTAGATGACTTACAGAAGAGACAGCTGGTACTTGATCATCACCTGCCACTGTCGTGTTTAGTTAAGAGTGCAGCACTAATTGTACTTTAAATAGCCCACCCCATAGCACGATATGGTTTTAGGCAAGAATAAACGAGTTTCAAGGCTCCTCGCCCCTCATGGAAGGTTCCTTGATGTTGGTGAGGGGCTCTTGATTTTGGGAATTAGATCTGTGCTCCAGTTCCCCAAATTAAAACCTGAATGCCTTCCACATCCCCCCCAGATGCTGTATAATCCTACGGGTTTAGCGTTTCCCCTCGATTCTAATAATAATAATCAAGGCTCCTCGACAAACTTAACGACTCCCTTTATTATATATTGACTTGATTCCAAATTAAAATGTACACTGTTAGCCCTCAAACCCAACTGAAATTATCATGGTTATTCAATTCAATTTTAATTCAATTCAAAGTTTATTCTCTATAAGGATTACAATGCTGAGTTTACAGAATTTGATTATTGTGTGGTTTACATGTAGTAAAATAATAATTACAGAGTGTACCACTAGAACACCTAGCATGGCTAGGTATTTCGGGCAGACTTAAATTAAATCTTAAGTTTAAAATATTACAAAATTATGTGGTAAGTTGGTATTATGGCTAAGTGACTAAATACCAGTTTGTGAGTTTAGTAATGTGAATGCTTTTGTTTTGGCACTATACATAGTTTCAGTTATGAAAGCTTAACCTAGCAATTTCCTGTACAACGTCAGTAAGTAGTTACAGGACTTAGCTAGTCTCTGGTACAAATCACAAATCACACATTAAAATGCCAATGACAGTGAAATTCACACAGTAAAAATGCAGTCTTGCGAGATTAAAATTCACTTGGTTAGCACGAATATATTCAGTAATACAACTTATGAAACAGTAAGTAAATAATGTGTATAAATAGCTTGGCCTAACTGTGCCCAGCTTATTTATTTCAGCCTAAGTTTTATAACTGTTGAACTTAGTGTGCAGCTATAGCCTAAGTCTAGCTTTAGAATTCACTGTAAATGATAACTAGGTTAAATCTGACCTAGCTACTATAACTTGTAAATATTGCAGAGGCCTAGCCTAACTGTGGCTACCTTGCAAACCCACTGTAAATAATTAACACACAAGTTTCCTACCTTGGTTTACTTGTAATCACTATAAATAATTAAATTCACAAGCTTAACTACCCTACCTGGCCTGCCTGTAAATTACTGTAAATAATAACTTATGTGAATAGTCAGCTTGACCTAGCCTGCATAAATCTCTGGGCCTAGGTGTGCTAACTTAACCTAACTTTGTTAATCTCTTGTTCCTAACTATGGCCTAGCTATGCTAACTTAACCTAGCTATTCCACATCTGGTTCGAAGGACCACTTGTGGAAATTTGTCTGGTCTGCCTCCATTCATAGTCTTAATTTGTTTAATATCTACAGAATCTATCTCCTTTTTTTACAACTTACTGCATCACTGTTCCATCTTATTTTATTATAAACTAGCCATAACTTGTCCTCAGTAATTCTACCTCACTTTAAGAAATACTCAACTGCCCAATTTTATTCTAAAATCCCTATTATTGCCCAGTTTTGCTTTAAACTATATTGATCAAACTTATTGTAAACTTCTTTTATTGACCATTTTATTCTATACTTTTTTAAACTAGTATTTTCAACTACAACTTTTATATTATCGTGTCTACCATCTTACTAGCATATTATAACCAAGTCATTGCCATTTTTATTTTTATCATTTTTTTTATTATTATTCTTTTGCTACCTTAACTTGTATATTTTATCCTGTCAATTTAAATCTAGTTATACTCTAATTCTTGTAAACAACTTATATAAGACCTTAGTGCAATTACAATTGAGAGTCTTGTGCCTTTTTTATATTATTAGATTAAACTCAGTTGTACTATAGTCAGTACCAAATTCATTATATTAGACCATAGTGCAATTACTAGTGAGAGACTGGTGCTATTTTTAATTTGTATTTTTAAATTATTAGATTAAATCTAGTTGTACTATAGCTCATTCTAGCTCAAAACATAGACTCCACAAAAGTCATTATATTAGACCTTAGTGCAATTACAAGTGAGAGTCTTGTTCTATTTTAAATTTGTATTTTTATATTACTAGTTTATACCTAGTTGTACTTTAGTTCATTCCAGCACAACACATAGACAACATCAACTTCATTAAGTGTAGTAGTGACTATACTCTATATAACCAAAATACTCTAGCTATATACTTATCCAAACTTCCCACCACTACAGATATCAGTACTAGAACTCAACACACAACTCAGGATATAATAACCATAATTTAAAACCTAGAAGATGATTGATCACGTTGACCCTGATCTAAACCTCCATAATCTGACACCCAATCAAAACCTATTGGAAAGTAACTGCCTTTATTACACAGCATCACAAGCCAGCACTATCCTAAACAATGCTAAAAGTCTATCAGTACTTAACTACAACATCAGGTCCTTAAGCAAACACTATGATGACCTCCTGGCACTCCTTGAACCACTAAAGACACCCTTCTCCTGCATTATTCTTACTGAGACCTGGCTTAAGCAGGACACAATAGATATCTACCCTCTACCAGGATACACAGCAATTCACAACTGCAGACCAAACCAAGTTGGGGGTGGTATTGCAATCTATTACTCTAACCAATTATCTTGTATTAGCACCACTTGCTTTAGTGATGAATATGGGGAATACATTTTTGCTAATTTTACTGTAAAAAACCTTAAGACACCTATAACAATCGGTGCCATTTACCGGATACCTCACACAAACATCCCAAATTTCAGTGAGAAATTAAAGTCACTAATAACAAACAGACAAATGAATAAGCACCACCTTCTTTTAGCTGGAGACTTCAACATCAACCTTGGCTTACTAGATGATCAGCCTGTAACTGATTTCATCAACAATATGAACAACACACTTCTCATACCAACAATAACTAAACCAACCAGCTCACTGAGACAAGTGCAACCATAATAGACCACATATGGACCAATATACTAGCCCCCCTTAAATCAGGATAATCACAGATAGCACTACAGACCACTACCCCCACCTTCCTCCTGACTAACCCTTAGTAAACCACCACTTGAATACAACAAAGGGCTCATTTAGACTCCATGACGAGGCCTCAATAAGGAAGTTCACAGCTGACCTAGAGATTGTTGACTGGCCCACAGAATTCTCCAAGGCCAATGGTAATTTATGACTGGACAGACATTTTTCTTAACAAATTACTTAGACTATACAACAAACATTGTCCTTAAAAACGAAACAGATCACAAAACAAACGGCTTGGTTTCCCCCTGGTAACCAGCACCATTCTGAAATCCATTGACAAGAAACACCAATATGAAAAGCAATATAGACGGGCTTTAAAACACCCAAAAATTTTCTTAAACACTATTCATCATTTTTTTCCCCCAAAGTAATAAAGAAAGCCAAACAACTATACTACTCCAGTAGATTCACAGACACTAAGGAGATACAAAAAAGACCTGGAAAACACTCTCTCAGATTCTAGGGGCCCACAAACTTAAAAAAACCAAAAATATTGTCCTAACTAAACCTAATGAAACACCACTATATCCCACTGACACAGCTAACAAGATAAACGACTTCTTCTCAACCATAGGATCTAATCTCGCCAATAAAATCCCACATACCAATGCCCATGCCGGGGACTACCTAGAGGGGAAATTTTTCCCCAAACTCCTTCTATCTTGCACCAACTGAGCCCTCGGAAGTCACCGAGATTATAAAGTCACTTAAAAACAACTCGGGGAATCTGTCTAATGTCCCACCATTACTGTACAAGCGAGCGGCCCATATCCTTTCGCATGCTATTTCATTACTTTTTTAACAAGTCACTAAAAATTAGTACCTTCCCGAAACTACTCAAGATGGCAGGGTTACACCAATACATAAAGGTGGTGACCCTACAGACTTAAACAACTATAGGCCAATATCAAACTTACCATTGCTATCCAAAATCTTTGAGAAACTCGTGCACAGGAGACTATATTCATTTAAACAACACAAAACATACTCAACCCCTGCCAATTTGGATTAGGAAAAATAAAAGCACTAATGATGCAATCATAAAAATGCTAGATCTGCTTTAACACAGCATTGGAAAATAAGGAATATCCGCTAGGAATTTTTATTGACCTAAAAAAAGCTTTTGACACAGTAGACCACGACATCCTACTCCACAAACTTGACCATTACAGTATAAGAGGCCATGCGCTTGCTTATTTCAAATTTACCTTACTAATAGGTATCAGTATGTTACCATTAAAGACACAGCATCAACAACATGGCCACTTGATACTGGAGTTCCGCAGGGAAGTGTCCTTGGTCCCCTGCTCTTCCTCATAAAACATCAATGATCTTCCAAACGTATCCCAACACCTGAAACCCATTCCCCTTTGCTGACGACACGACTTATGTCATCTCTCACCCTAATCTTGCCACCCTCAACACCATTGTTAACGAGGAGCTGATCAAAATATCGACTTGGATGACAGCCAATAAACTTATGCTTAACACTGTCAAAACCTACTATATTATGTTTGGTAGCAGAGCAGGAGATGCACAAATTAACATTAAGATCGACAACACTCTAATTACCAGGCATAATGAGGGCAAATTCCTAGGCCTATACCTGACAACAACCTGAATTTCAGCACCCATATCCAACACAAACCAAAAAAGTATCCAAAACAGTTGGGATCCTCTCCAAGATACGATACTACGTGCCGCAAAATGCCCATTCTCACACTATCCCACTCACTTATTTATCCATACCTCACCATGCTATTTGTGCTTGGGGGACAACTGCAGCAACACACCTAAAGCCAATAATAACCCAACAAAAAGCTGCAGTAAGAATAATCACTAAATCCCATCCCTGGCAACACACCCCCCCACTCTTCATAGATCTAAACTTACTCCCTGTTCAGTACATCCACACTTACTACTGTGCAATCTACATCTACAGGACCTTAAACTCCAATATCAACCTTGACCTAAAACGCTTTCTTGATAGTTGTGACAGAACCCACAGGCATAACACCAGACACAAACATCTCTACGACATTCCCTGTGTCCGACTAAAACCTTTACAAAAATTCAATGTATGTCAAAGGCCCTAAAATCTGGAACACCCTACCAGAGAACTCTAGAACTGCAGACACATTCATCACCTTCAAAACTACCATTAGAAAACATCTTATCTCCCTGATACACCCCATCAACTAACTACACGAATACCACCTGGTGGTTCACACTTACACTCACGCACCCATTTGACCATAAACAGAAATATTAATCTCAATCTTAAAATAATGAATCCTATGATACTCCAATACTGAAACCATGTACTGTGCCAAAACAAAAGCATTCACATTGCTAAACTCACAAACTAGTATTTAGTCACTTAGCCATAATACCAATTACCTCATAATTTGTAACATTTTAAAATAAAGAATTAAACTAAGTCTGCCCCGAAATCCCTAGCCATGCTAGGCATTCTAATGTTACACTCTGTAATCTTTAAATTTAACTCATGTAAACCACACAACAACCAAAATTCTGTAAATTCAACATTGTAATCTTTGAATGTGAGTTGTCTACCCTAGCAAGCTCTTTTGACACTGGGGCTCTGAGGTTGGTACCTCAGCCTCACAAGTGGCTTATATGACACATTTCCATAAATAACTGATGTAGCAAAAAAATCCTGCCTTCATGCACGAATAGAAAAACTAACTTACTTGGTGTTGGAGAATATATCCCCCGGTCTTCAACCTCCCTAAGCCTTATCCCCTCTGTCTTTCCCCTTCAAGTCACCACGTGCAGTTGCGAACCTAATACATACCTGCAATATTCAGTCAGTATCGGTGACCCTGCCTGCACCTCAGAAATTCCCTGAACCCAAGGGGTTGCAATCCCCAAAGTATAACTAAGCGGGAAGTGGACACTAACTTCTAAGCATGTAAATTTAAAAGAGGGGGCACCAGTATATACCGGTCTACGGATGTCTGACTGCAAAAGACCCACAGTGCAACTCACTCGCGTTTCCCCCAGAAACTGGCCAGAATACTGAGAAAGAGAGGTTTGTCTTACTGAATGGGCCCGATGGGGAGGGCTCTACAGTTCTTCGAGGTGCTTCCACCAGATTTCCCCAGGGCTAGATGTGTAGATACGTGGGGGGACCGCCATGCTGTTCACAGCACTTGTTGGTAGGATGGTGTCCTGTCTTGATAAAAGCACTGGCGTCTCAAAGACCTGTGCGCGTCGTTCAAGCTGGGGTTGCCAGTTTCCCTAGCTAAATAACCTAGTGTTGCCTGTATTAAAGGCCTATTCCTACCTATTAAGGTCTTAGGTCTACATTTTTATTATCTACAGTTGCCTCAATAATCATTAATATTAGTTTACTAACAATATAAACTACCTACATCTTCCTTGAAGGGGAAATTTTTCAATTAAAATGTACCTTCCAACCAACTTCGCCAACCCCGGTGTATATAGGTGTTTTGGGTAGATGTGAGGCCCGCAAAACTCAGACAGTTTCCATTGGAATTAGGGGCTTTATCGGCTTATTTACCCTGTGGAACTTAGGACTGAATAAGTTCCAACATGTTGTAACAAAAAACACACGAAAGCAAAAGACTCGGCAGACGATGCAACTCCCCGCAATGAAAAGCAGGGGTGCCACTAGCACAATAAGGGACAACACAATAAGTGTCAGGGGCTCAAGACGTTCAACTCTGCCTCCCAGCATTCATAAGGGGGATTACCAGTAGACCCCTGGCTGTCTTCAAGAAGGCACTGAACAGGCACCTGAAGTCCAGTACCTGCCAGCGGGCTGTGGGTTTGTACGTCGGGTTGCATGCAGCCAACATAACAGCCTGGTTTGATCAGGCCCTGATCCACCAGAGACCTGGTCACAGACTGGCTGTGGGGGTGTTGACCACCCAAAACCCTCTTCCAGGTAATCCAGGTGCAATTGGAGTAATGAGTAAGGTAACATTTATTGAAGGGAGTCAGGGAAAACAGCAAGCAGGACTTTAGTCCTGGTAGATGGGAAGTAGAGTGGTCCCCAATTAATCGTCCATAATCCGTATCCTGGAAGTGTGACTAGTTATCGAAATAGATGATTGTTTATTATTTTCCCCATAGAATACTGTAAACAATTAATCCATTCCTACCTCAGAAGTATTAAAAACAAAAATTTTTTTTTACATAAATATGATTATATATTTAGTATATTTATTTAATTTAATGTCTTCAAACAAGTCACATTGAGATTGTTTATATACAATAGTGGGTTGCAATGCAAGAGAGCCTCTATTATGCCTATGCTTATGGGCCACATTAACATTATTGGCTTACATTCTACTTAAATAAACTAAGGAGAAGTATATCATCGTTGTACAGAAGGAAAGTAATTATTTTCATAGTTTACAGTCGAATATAATATTAAATTAATCAAAATTAGTAAAATACAAAGATAATTTGTATTCTAAAATGCTATTGTGAAAAACAATGATTCAAATTATATTCCTGTCACAAAGGATAAAAGTTTTCAATGTGATTGTTTCAGTTATGATGTGGAGTACAAAGTTAGTAAATGGTGTACTGGAGTGTATTATAAGCATTTAGTCCTAGGGTGTTATGTGGCTTTATGAGAAGAGTCTTAAATTGATTTCAGACTGGTTACTTTAATATCTACTGGTAAAGAATTCCATATTTTGGGGCCGTTTATGTGCATAGAGTTTTTAGACAATGTGATATGGACATGAGGTATATCAAAAAGAGATCTGTGTCTTGTGTTGTGGTCATGTGTCCTGTTTAGGTTGGTGAGGAAAAGTTTGAGTGGGGGGTTTATATTTGCATGTATTATTCTATATATGTAGTAGGCACATGAATAAGCATGGATGTTCTTAATGGTAAACAGATTCAGACTTTTGAAAATTGGTGGAGTATGCTGGCAGGAGTGGGAATTTGTTATCATTCTTGCTGCTGCCTTTTGCTGGGTTATTAGGGGTTTTAGGTGATTTGATGTTGTTGATCCCCATGCACAAATTCCATATGTAAGATAAGGGTATATGAGTGAATGGTACAGTGACAGGAGAGCTGATTGTGGAAAGTAGCACCTTATCTTTGATAGTATGCCTACAGTCTTGGAGATTTTCTTGGTGATTTGTTGTATGTGTGTCCAGAACTTAAGGCTACTGTCAAGGTGGATACCTAGGAATTTTCC
This sequence comes from Cherax quadricarinatus, assembly GCF_026875155.1. Taxonomy (NCBI): domain Eukaryota; kingdom Metazoa; phylum Arthropoda; class Malacostraca; order Decapoda; family Parastacidae; genus Cherax; species Cherax quadricarinatus. The sequence continues at coordinate 60,500,650 of NC_069417.1, read as the reverse complement.
CTCCATGAGTCTTGTGACTGATGATCCATTTAGCGTAATGTTAATCGGATCATTTGCAGCTTTGTTTCCAAACCGAATGAAATAGGTTTTATCAGTGTTCAGGGTAAGTTTGTTAGGCAGATATTTTCTGTAATTCAGCATTGACTGTGTTTGCTAGTATGACTGTGTTTGGGTGGGAAAATACATATGTAGTGTCATCTGCAAATAATATGGGTTTGAGTAGCTGTGATGCACTTGGTAGATCATTGATGTAGATGAGAAAGAGGAGTGGTCCAAGGACGCTTCCTTGTGGGACTCCTCCTGTGATTGGTTGGGTGGAGGAGTTTGCATCATTTGCATACACATATTGAGTTCTGTTACTAAGGTATGACTTTAGGTGGGGGAGGGAGTGGCCTCTGATACCATAGTGCATTAATTTGGAGTACAGTAGTTCATGGTCGACTGTATCGAAAGCTTTACGCAAATCAATGAAAATGCCCAGCGGGACTTCTTTCTTTTCAAGTGCGGTATATATTAGTTCTAGCATGTATATGATAGTGTCATTTGTGCTTTTATTATTCCTGAATCCAAACTGACAAGGGTTTAATATGTTGTGTGAAACGAGATAGGAATAGATCTGTCTATGAATTAATTTTTCAAAGATTTTAGAGAGCAGTGGTAAGTTAGATATTGGTCTATAGTTATTCAAGTCAGCTTGGTCACCTCCTTTATGGATCAGAGTGACCCTCACTATTTTGAGGATTGTTGGGAAGGTAGATGATTCAATGGATTTGTTAAAGAGCGTTGCAATAATTGGTGACAATACTTGAGAAGCTTTTTTGTACATAAAAGCAGGCAAGTTGTTTATGTCTCCTGCCTTGTTTTTAAGGGTGTTTATGATGAACATAACTTCAGTGGGGTTGGTTGGAGCTAGGAATAGCGTATTTGGGTAGGTTCCTATGAGGTAGTCTGATGGACGGGCGTTTGTGCTTGGTATTTTGTTTGCTAGATTTTTTCCTGTGGTGGAGAAGAAAACATTAAGTCTGTTTGCTGTTTCGGTTGGAGTGAGTAGGGGTTCATCTGATTTTGTTAGTTTGATTGCTTTGTTTTTGGATAACTTTTTAGTTCCAAGAATTTCAGATAGAGTTTTCCAGGTTTTTTCATATCACCTATGATGTTAAGTAATCTATTTTCATAATACAATTTTTTTGACCTTCTTATCAGGCTGGTAAGTGCTGACGAGTAATTTTTCGACTGTTCTCTAGTTATTTGACCCATTCTATACTGTTTTTCATATTTTTGCTTTGTGTTAATGGATTTGAGGATGCTTGGTGTTAGCCAGGGATTATTCAGTCTCTTTGCTGTGATCTGTTTAGTTTTTCTGGGGCAATGTCTGTTATAGAGGCATTGGGCTTTTTTTTAGAAATTATTTATACATTCATTCATATCTGTGTATGTTTCAAGCTCATTTTGCCAATCGATGTTATTCATACCTGCTATAAAGTTGTTAACTGCTGTCTCGTTATATAGTCAGAAGGTTACTTTAGTAATGTCTTGTGGTAGTTTGCCCAGATTAGTTATGAGAAAGGTTGGGTAGTGGTCTGTAGTGTTGTCTGTGATTATGCCTGATTTTAAAGGGGATATGGTGTTTTTCCAGATGTGGTCTATAAGGAGATGCTTGTCTCGGAGATTCTTGTAGGTTTAGATATTGCTGGTAGCAATAGGCAGTTACTCATTGTGTTTGTGAATTCGGTTACTTGTGGGTCCTGGTCGTGTAGTATGTTTATGTTGAAATCACCTGTTAGTAGTAGGTGGTCTTTATTCATGTGTGCATCTGTAATCATGTTTCCTAGTTTTTCACTAAAGTGATAAATGTTTGACTGTGGTACTCTGTATATGTTTATAACTGTGAGGGTGTTTTGCAGGTCTTTTGATTTAAATTTGGCTATGATATATTTCTCCATGTTCATCCCTTGTGCAAGATTTATTGATACATTCGAGTTGAATTTGAATAGTATATAGCTGTTCCTGCCCCTTGCTAGTCTGTTCTACAGTTGTGTATGGCATGTAGCCAGGAATGGTATAGAAATCTGTAGTATCAGGCTTAAGCCAGGTTTCTGTGAGTGTGATGATTGATATATTGGAATGAAGGGAACCGAGTAATGCTGTGAGGTCATCATAAGATATGATAAGATAAGATAAGATTTCGTTCGGATTTTTAACCCCAGAGGGTTAGCCACCCAGGATAACCCAAGAAAGTCAGTGCGTCATCGAGGACTGTCTAACTTATTTCCATTGGGGTCCTTAACCTTTGACTGTTTCCAACGTATAAATACGTCTTACGAGCCAATGTTTCTGACGTATTTATACGCATAAATTCTAGCAGCTTCAACTCAAGCAGGAGAAAGCTGCTAGGCCCACATGTGAGAGAATGGGTCTCCATGGTCAGTGTGCACCATATAAAAAAATTCGGGGGGGAGCCAGTGGTGCATTGTGGGAATGCCATTTCAGTTGTCATTTTTCAGCATGTCTAGTGGTAAGGAAAATATGTGATTCCCCAGCAAAATCTGGGGACTCTTCTCTTCCCAAGTGATGCTCTAACACAGATGGAAGTGTCAGTGAAGATCAATTTCATGATTTGGAGGAGTTTGAGACCAAAAGCAATGGAGGAGGAGGAGGGGGAGGAGGGGAGGAAGAGGAGGAGGAGGAGGGAAGGAAGAGGAGGAGGAGGAGGAGGAGGAGAAGAGGAGGAGGAGGAGGAGGAAGAAGAAGATGTAATAATATTGTTCCCTTGAAGCAAGAAAAAAAAGTCCACCCCATGACAGTGACAAGATAAGGGGAGATAACATCTGATAAGAGCTGACTTTGATGAGCGTAAAGGAGGGTAATATTACATGACCATCGCCTCCCTTTGTTTTTGCTGGTACACAAACATTTCTGTCTGTCTATTTGTCTGTCTGTCAAGCTCCCTGTCTGTCCATCTAGCTCTCTGTCTCAGAGAGAGCCACAAGACTGTGTCATCACGTTTACTCACATCTTCAAGCAGAGTATAGCACTTTGTCTGGATTTCTTGGGTTATCCTAGTGTAATTTACACTATTGTATACTTGTATTTATGTGTACCTGTGAGACAGAGATAGGCAGACAGATAGAAAGAGAGACAGATTGAAAGATATAGAATGAGGGAGAAAGATAATTAGATAGAATGGAGGAGGGAAGCAGCATCCGACCCCATTGTTTTGACAGGCAGTAGGGGTAGTGACTAATGAGACAATATGTCACTTTGACAGCTGCCGACTTCTGACTCAAAACAATTATAACCACACACTCCCACACAAGACAAGGAGGAGGAGGAGAAGGAGGAGAAGGAGGAGAAGGAGGGAGAAGGAGGGGGGGGAGGAGAAGGAGGAGAAAGGAGGGAAGGAGAAGGATGAGAAGAGAGAAGGAGAAGAAGAAGAAGGAGAAAAAGAAGAAGGAGAGAGAAGAAAGAAGGAGGAGAAGAAGAAGGAGGAGAAGAAGAGGAGGAGAAGAAGAAGGAGGAGAAGAAGAAGGAGGGAGAAGAAGGAGGAGAAGAAGAAGGAGGAGAAGAAGAGAAGGAGGAGAAGAAAGAAGAAGGAGGAGAAGAAGAAGAGGAGGAGAAGAAGAAGAAGGAGGAGAAGAGAAGAAGGAGGAGAAAAGAGAAGGAGGAGAAGAATGAAGAAGGTAGGAGAAGAAGAGAGGAGGAGAAGAAGAAGAAGGAGGAGAAGAAGAAGAAGGAGGAGAAGAAGAAGAAGGAGGAGAAGAAGATGAAGGAGGAGAAGAAGAAGAAGGAGAAGAAGAAGGGAGAAGAGAATGAAGAAGGAGGAGAAGAGAAGAAGGAGGAGAAGAAGAGAGGAGGAGAAGAAGAAGAAGGAGGAGAAGAGAAGAAGGAGGAGAAGAAGAAGAAGGAGGAGAAGAAGAAGAAGGAGGAGAAGAAGAAGAAGGAGGAGAAGAAGAAGAGGAGGAGAAGAAGAAGAAGGAGGAGAAGAAGAAGAAGGAGGAGAAGAAGAAGAAGGAGGAGAAGAAGAAGAAGGAGGAGAAGAAGAAGAAGAGGAAGAAGAAGAAGAAGGAGGGAGAAGAAGAAGAAGGAGGAGAAGAAAGAAGAAGGAGGAGAAGAAGAAGAAGGAGGAGAAGAAGAAGAAGGAGGAAGAAGAAGAAGAAGGAGGAGAAGAAGAAGAAGGAGGAGAAGAAGAAGAAGGAGGAGAAGAAGAAGAAGAGAGAAGAAGGAGAAGAAGAAGAAGGAGGAGAAGAAGAAGAAGGAAGGAGAAGAAGAAGAAGAAGGAGAAGAAGAAGAAGAAGGAGAAGAGAAGAAGAGGAGAAGAAGAAGAAGGAGAAGAAGAAGAAGAAGGAGAAGAAGAAGAAGAAGGAGAAGAAGAAGAAGAAGGAGAAAGAAGAAGAAGAAGGGAAAAGAAGAGAAGAAGGGAGAAGAAGAAGAAAAGGGAAGAAAAGGAAAGAAGGAGAAGAAGAAGAAGGGAAGAAGAAGAAGAAGGAGAAGAAGAAGAAGAAGGAGAAGAAAAAGAAGAAGAAAGAAGAAGAGGGAAGAAGAAGAAGGGAAGAAGAAAAAGGGAGAAAAGAAGAAGAAGAAGAAAAAAGAAGAAGAAGAAAGGAAGAAGAAGAAGAAAAGAAGAAAAAGAAAAAGAAGAAGAAGAAAAAAAGGAAAAAAGAAAGAAGAAAGAAGAAGAAGAAGAAAAAAGAAGAAGAAGAAGAAGAAAAAGAAGAAGAGAAGAAGAAAGAAGGAAGGAAGGAAGAAGAAGAAGAAGAAAAAGAAAAGAAGAAAGAAGAAGAAAGAAAAGAAGAAGAAGAAGAAGAAAGAAGAAGAAGAAAGAAAAGAAGAAGAAAAGAAGGAAGAAAAGAAGAAGAAGAAGAAGAAGAAGAAGAAGAAAAAGAAGAAGAAAAAAGAAAAAAGAAGAAGAAGAAAAAGGAAGAAAAGAAGAAGAAAGAAAAAGAAGAAGAAAGAAGAAAAAGAAGAAAAAAGGGAATAATAAAAATAATAATAAAAATAATAATAATAAAAATAATAATAAATAATTGTTTGTTTTTTTGTTTTTGTAAACAATTTTTGTAAACAATTATTGATATTATTTTTTGGGGGCTTAGTTTTGATACAATGGTGTATATATATACATTGCACCTTACTTTGGCTCTTAGGCCAATAATTTATGTGAAAAAAAAATAGTGAAAAAAAAAAAAAAACCCTTAAATTTAAAAGTAAACTAAAGTTTACGGGTGAGGGAGTCGCCCTGTTCCATACGCGGCTCATTTTCTGAAAACTTCACGGCCATACTCGGAAAAAGAAAATGGCAAAAATTTTTTTTTTGGACAAAACATCAGAAAAAAATCTTAACTTTTTAAGAAAAAAAAATTTTTTTTTTTTTTTGAATATTTGGCGACATAAAATGACAGTTTCAGAGAGGGGCCTGAACAGTAAAGGGGGTTTAAATTTTGGGTCCCCAGGAGTGCCCACACCGTCGCTAACCCCCGGGTTTCCCTTTTTGTGCTAGGTGAACAGGACAACAGGTGAAAGAAAACGTGCGAAATTTTTCCACCCGCCGGGAATCGAACCCGGGCCCCCCATGTGTAAAGGGGGGAGCTTTACCCACCGGCCACCGGCCTGGGGGCCCTGGTGGCTCAAGGATCTGACTTTAGTTAAAGATGGTTATGTTATTGTTTGCATGGTAATGTCTTTGCTTGGTTTGCTGTGAGTAATTACATTATGTTGATTGTGTAATTCTTTTGTAAAAAGTTTTCATCAGGTCTTGCCTGTAAACATAGGATGAGGTATTTTTTTAAATGATTTCTGAGTTTAAAATGATATAAAATATATATTGAACCCAAACTAGATTTGACCAAGACACTGTGTTAAATTTAAAAATTGTAAAAATTAAAAAAAAAAAGGGTTATTACAGAAATTGTAATTACTAACACTTAAGTATTTAAAAAGCACCTTAATTATTTTAACAAGTGAATTTTTGAATACGAAAATATTTACAGTTAAAAAAAGGAGCTAATGGATATAAAAAGTAAAAAAAATGTATTTAAAAGTAAAAACAGTAGCCCTGAGGTAGTGTATGCACTGGAGTATTTTAATGGCAAAATAGTGAAATTATTCACTTTAGCCCCTCGAATTGCCACTTTGATTATTTCAACAATTGTGAATATATGAAATGAGGTAGTTATTTAAAAATAAAAAAAGGGGAATATTATTAAGGGATAATTAAGAACGGTAAAAAGTTCAATGGGGCAGTTAAACACTATGATTAAAATAATGGCAAAAAAAAGTTAACTTATTACACTTTTGCACCTGAGAATGCACCTTGTTATTTTAACAATTGGGGAATATATGAATAAGGTAGTTTTTTTTTTTTATTTTATTATTAACACACTGGCCCTTCCCCCCAAGGAGGGGGGCCCGAAAAAAAAAAAAATTTCCCATCTTCACTCCATCACTGTCTTCGAAGGGGGCTTTTTCACTAAGTTTTTAAAATGAACCTCTTCAAGGGGGGTTTCCCTTTGGGGTGGTGAAGAGGCTTTGGTCTGAGGAATTAGCCCTGTCGGTTTCTTCCTCAGACCGACCTAATTACCCCCCCTTCTCCCCCCCCATCCCCTCCCCCCATCCTCCCCTTTTTCCATTCCCCCTCTCCTCCTCCCCCTCCCCTTTTTCCCTTCCTCTTTTTAGCCTTGTGATTTCTCCCACAGGGTGCTAGTTCCTAGGTAGGGGGAAAAAACACCGGGGTCGATTCCCATTCCGTTGAGGTTTTTGGCGGTGGCGTAGTTTGCCGTGGAATCTGGATTGCCTAGGGATGTCCGATCCCTCTCCGGTATCCCGGAGTGCTTTGGGTGTCTTTTGGGCGACGGGGTGTATCTCTGGAAGCCACCTTTCGGATTCCGGGGGTGGTGGCTGAAGGAGGTATGCTTTGTGGCGGATACCCGGCCGCCCTCTCTTTTGTCCACCGGGGTAGCTCGGCAGATGTGAGGTTGCTACCCCGGGGTTTGCTGGTTTACTGGCATGAAGGGTAGGGTATGGCACGGGTTCCATGCTGCATCTGCGCTACTAGCGGTGTCGAGTCCTCTTGGGCGCGGAGGGAGTTTTCCCGGCCCTTTCATTCCTCCTGGGAAACTATTCCCCCCCGCCCCCCCCTTTTTTTTTTTCTTTTTTTTGTTTTTATTTTCTTTTCTTCTTTCTTTTTTTTTCTTAAAAAACAAAAAAAGCAAAGGAGTAACCTAACAGGGCAGCCCTAGTCCATGAAACCACTACCCCGGGCCCCTTCTTGATACCGCACCCCATTCTGACCCTGCCTTGTGTTTGACCACTCTTCGGACACTCCTGATGCCCCTGTACCTCTTGCTGGTGCTGTTTCCTCACCCGCTTCAGGTACCGGGGCTTGGGACTGACTCCTTGGGATTTGTCTGAACTCCGCTCTCCTTTGACTTTGCTTCCGGCTTCTCCCTTTTCGGTACGGCAATTTTCAAATCGCCCACCCTTTTTCATGCCGGCCCAACTCCGGTCCTACTCCTAAACGCCAACGTCAATCTCCTGATGATGCTCCGTCGTTCCCTTCCCATTCTACTCGGAAACGACCGACACGTAAAGCACTCCCTCTCCACGCTCAGTTTCGGACCACCACAATGGACTAAATTCTTTACTTTAAGACCAACTTCTTCTTCTGCCTACCTTTCTGACCATAGTATTGCCAAAGCGCTCCTGCGTCATGTTGGAAGAGATATTTTCATTTCACGCTCTCAAGAGCGGTACGCGCATCGTCACTGTCCAGAATGCTACCCAAGCTCATGATCTTTCTCTCCTTTCGAATATCGATACTACTCCTATCACTATTGAAAAACATCTTTCTCTCAATTCTTGTAGTGGTACTGTCTTTCTGCCCATACCATGCCCAACAGAATTTTTCCAGTCATGTGGCAATGACATTTTTGAACAGCTGGAACTCCAGGATCTCCCAATCCTCAAAGTAGACACTTATGTCCTTCCTGCCCGGGGGCGGAGGTTTACCCTTGCAATGGGGCTCGTTTAACTTTTGACACCCGAGAACTTCCCGTCCTCTGTATATGTCGCGGGACATCGGTTACAAGTTCGAAAGGTGATACCTACCCCGCAACAATGTAGAATTTTTTGCTGGCGTTTTGGTCACCCAGCGAAATATTGCGATCTATGGCCGAATGCCCAGTCTGTGGTGCCGAAAAACCATTCTAATACATCTTGCAGTCAACCTCCATCTTGCCTTAATTGTAATGAAGCTCACCCTTCGTACTCCCGCCGTTGCCAGGTCTACTTAAATGAACGTGAAATCCGTTGCCTCAAAGAGGCAGAAGGTCTCCCTTATGCTATGGCAGTTATCATCTCCGCCTCCAAGGGAGACTACCCCGTGTTTCTTATTCTCGTGTTTCCAAACATCCCCCCACTTCTGGGGTCCCATCTTCTGCAGCCTCCTCTGTTGTTACCCCTCCATAGCCATTACGGCATCAAATCCTTTTGCTGTCCTTGGCTCTGACGTCCCGACTACAACTCAGTTGTTCTCACATTCTTCGCGTCCTTCCTCAAAAAGCCCCAGTATCGACAAGACTCGTACGACACCTAATACCAATCGCCCTCTACTCAGAAGTCCAAAATCCAATTGCTCAAATCTTCTTTGCCCTTCCTTCCCTTCTTCCACCTCCACACGTTACCTTTCCAGTCTCTGTACCTAGTTCTTCCCCTCTCTCTGGCTCTATTACAAGTGTGGAGATTCACCCTCCTCCTCTTTACTATGCCTTCCACCCCCGTCCCCTCCCAGTTTCTCCCTTCTGTCACCTCCCAGGTTTCTACCTCTTCTGTCCCCCCCCACTTCATCCCCAGTCCCTTACACTTTTCCCTCCCCCTCTATTTTGGTACAGTCCATTACTGCCCCAAATCTTTATCACCCTCCTCCTCCTATCTCCAATATGGTTTCCCATACATTTTTGGGAATTCAGAAACACTTGAAGCCATTTCAGAATTATTGCAGACTAAACCTTCAATGGACACTGATTCACTTCCTGTTCCTTCTCTTCCCTCTCCTCCATCTTCACAACCCCATTCTTCGCAACGCTCCGTTCCTTCGCTACTTGAACATCTTCCAATGCCACCACACGTTGACTTTTCTAACCCCTCTAGTCCGTAGGTCCCCTTTACCTACAGATTCCTGATATTTTCTTCATCGCCAATCATGGCCTATTTACAGTGGAATATCCGCGGCCTCGGGGGTTTAATCGGGGTGAGTTCAGATGTTGCTTTCCAGGTTTTCCCCTGTTGGTGCTTTGCTTACAAGAACCAAAATTACACTCGGCTGTTTTCCAACCTATTCTGGCTATAATTTATTGTATTCTTCGGATCCTTTCTCAGATGGGACCTTTAATGAAAGTGCCTTCTTTACGCAATGATATTCCGTACTGTCAACTATTTGTCCATACCTCGCTGCATTCCACTGCAGCCCGTACCCACTTGAATAATTTGGTTTACAATATGTTCTTTATATCTCTCTCCTTCTCGAGCATTTTCTATCCCAGACTTTGCCTTTTTTGTTTCATCCTTACCACCACCACTTCTGTTACTTGGTGATTTTAATGCCCACCATTTCCTTGGGGGGGGTCTCATTGTGACTCACGTGGCATTCAGTTGGAGGCTTTTCTTGCCTCTCCCCCCCTCCATTTTTTTAAATACGGGTATCCCCCCCATTTTGACCCTCGTACTCATACTCTCTCTTGCATCGATCTATCAGTCTGCTCTTCCTCCACAGCACTAGACTTCACCTGGTCTGTTCTACCAGACTTACATGAAAAGCGATCATTTTCCGTCATTCTTACTTCTCCTTCCTATTCACCCCCTTCCGTAGCCCTCGCTGGCAATTTGATCGGGCAAAATTGGGATCTTTACTCACACCTCACTGCTTTTAGTGAGGTTCCTTCTTCATCCTCCATTGATGAGCTCCTACACATCTTCTCGACATCAGTTTATACCGCAGCTTCTATTTTCTATACCCCACACCTCAGGCAGGCATTCTCAAAAGTGGTGCCTTGGTGGTCTCCTGCTTGTGCTCGTGCAGTAGTTTGAAACGTGCTGCATGGGGCAGGTACCGGTACAATAGAACCGCTGAGAGACTTGTTGATTTTAAGCAGAAGCGTGCGATCGCTCGCCGTGTCTTTCCGTGAAGCTAAACGACTTGTTGGCGAGGGGCTATGTTTCCACCATTTACCTCTGCTTCTTCTATGAGTGCAGTCTGGAAAAAAGTGAGGAAATTGAGTGGTAAATACTCTCCTGAAACCCCGGCTCCTGTTCTACGGGTCACTGGTGTTGATATAGCAAACCCTCTCGACGTTGCCATTGAACTTGGCACAATCTGGTCCGTATTTCCCGAGGGCTCCATCTATGCCCCTCGTTTCTTTCCTCAAAGTCTGCCAGAGAGTTTTGTACCCTTGGACTTTTCTTCTCTCGGAGAAGAACAGTATAATGTGCCTTTTACACTTCAAGAACTGGAGGCAAAAGCTCTCAGCTTTCCGATCATCGGCAGCTGGGCCTGATGACATTCATATTCGTATGTTACAACATTTACATCGGTCAGCCCTTGTAGTCCTCTTACAACCTCTTCATCTTATTTGGGCACAAGGAGTTCTTCCCCAGCTGTGGAAATCTGCCATTGTTCTCCCTTTCTGCAAACCGGGTACTACAGGACATGATGCCTCCCACTATCGCCCCATCGCTCTTACAAGTTTCAGTTTGCAAAGTGATGGAACGCCTCGTTTAAAACGACGTTTAATGTGGTATTTAGAGACTCCAAACAGTCTCTCCGCTAGTCAATATGGCTTTCGTAAGGGTCGTTTACCATAGACCCCTTACTACGCTTGGATACGTATGTTCGTAATGCCTTTGCGAATAATCACTCAGTTATTGCCATATTTTTTGACCTTGAGAAAGGGATATGACACAACTTGGAGGTATAATATTTTGGCCCAGGCCCCTTCCTTAGGCTCCGAGGCAATCTACCATCCTTCCTTAAGAAAATTTTTAACTGACAGACATTTCCGTGTTCGAGTCAATAATGTTCTTTCCGGACTTCGTCCAAGCTGAAGGTGTCCCTCAGGGTTTTGTTCTAAGCACAACACTTTTTCTCCTTGCTATAAATGATTTGGCCTCTGTTCTTTCCACCCAATATTTGGTCATCACCCCTATGTTGATGACTTCGCTATTGCTTGTGCAGGCGCTGACTGTCACCTTATTGCAGTTTTCTCTCCAGCATGCGGTCCCACCGTGTTTCCACTTGGGCCACCACACATGGGTTTAAAATTTTCAAGTACCAAAAACTCGCCAAATTACTTCACTAGACGCTCTGTTATCTCCCATCATCCTTTGTATCTCTTTGGCTCCCGTATCCCCCAACGTGATACAGTCAGGTTTCTAGGCCTTCTCTTTGACCGTCGGTTTAACCTGGAAACCTACATTACCTCTCTGAAGGCAACTTGTCACAGCCGGCTAAAAACCCTTTTTAAAACCCTTGCTCATCTTTCCTGGGGAGCTGATCGTCGAAACTCTGCTCGCCCACATTCAGCCCTCGTTTTATCGAAAAATGATTATGGTGACCAGATTTATTCCGCGGCCTCTCCTGCTACTCTCTCTAGCCTTAATCTATCCATCACCAAGGCTTACGTTTGTGCCTTGGTTTTCTTTTCGATCTTCCCCTGTTGAGAGCCTCTATACAGAAGCAAATGTTCCATCCTTGTCTGATCGCCGTGATGCCCATTGCCTTCGTTACTTTGTACGCTCTCACGATCTACACAAACCTTCCATTTATTGAATGGTCACCGTATTAGTAGACATTCTTTATTCGTTCGCCGCCCTGTTTGGGTCCGTCCCTTTCTCTTGCCTACTTTCACTTTGTCTTCCCTTCAGTTACCACTTTATATGTTCATGTAGCATCTCACTTTTCCCTACCCCCCCGGGGGAAATTCCAGCTGTTCGGGTCTGTTCTTTCTCACTCCCTTGCTCGAAAGCTCAACTGCTACGGTGGCTTCCCGCTCTCTTTTTCTTGATCACTTCCACTCTCATTCTCATGCCACCGCTGTGTACACAGATGGCTCTAAGTCTTCAGACGGCGTCGGATTCGCAGCAGTGTTTCCGGACGCGTCGTTACGAGGGCATTTACTATCTTCAGCTAGCATTTTTACTGCTGAACGTATGCCATTCTTGCAGCACTTATTCGTATCGCATCTATGCCTGTGTCATCATTTGTAGTAGTCTCAGACTCCCTTAGTGCTCTACAGGCTATACGAAAATTTGATACATCTCATCCCCTAGTTCTCGTATCCAACTTTGGCTACGCCGTATCTCTACCAAACATAAGATATTGTTTTTTGTTGGGTCCCTGGTCATGTCGACGTACAGGGCAAGAACAGGCAGGGCACTGCTGCGCGGTCAGCAGTATTTTGACCTACCCAAATTTTCCCATCGAGGTGTTCCATTTCTAGACTATTTTGCTGCAATAGCTACCCACCTTCGCAACCGTTGGCAACAACGTTGGTCAAAATCTGCTCGGTAACAAAACTTCATTCTATTAAAACCGAGCATAGGTTTATGGCCGTCTTTTGTATCAGTGCCGAGGTTGGGAACACTCTCTCCCGCCTTCGCATTTGGCCACACTCGTCTTACTCATGGGTATCTCATGGGGAGGCACCCTGTTCCTCCTGTGAGCAGTGTCAAGTTCCGTATCGATTAGCCACATTCTGTTAGACTGCCCTCTTATCAACGAGCACGCAGAATTTACCTCCAACGTCGTCTTGTTCTCTTTCTCTCTCTTTACCTTCCCCTTCTTGCTGATGGGGCCCTCCTTTAATCCTGACTCTCTCATTTACTTCTTGACAACGATGATTTACTCCACAAACTCTGATGATACTTTTCACACTCCCCTCAGCCCTTTTGGGTCAGTCTTTGCTGCCCTTTACCTTTCACCATCCACTGCCCCGCTGTTATCCGTAACCTGTTGCTCATCCATCTCCCTTTTGCCACCTGATGCCCTCGCTTCCTTCCTGCCCTGCAGCGCTGTATAGTCCTTGTGGCTTAGCGCTTCTTTTTGATTATAATAATAATAATAATTTAAACTGCAACATTAACACCCCTCCTTCAGAGTGCAGGCACTGTACTTCCCATCTCCAGGACGCAAGTCCGGGCCTGCCAGTTTCCCTGAATCCCTTCATAAATGTTACTTTGCTCACACTCCAACAGCACGTCAAGTATTAAAAACCATTTGTCTCCATTCACTCCTATCAAATACGCTCACGCATGCCTGCTGGAAGTCCAAGCCCCTCGCACACAAAACCTCCTTTACCCCCTCCCTCCAACCTTTCTAGGCCACCCCCACCCCGCCTTCCTTCACTACAGGGCTGATACAAATCTGAAGTCATTCTGTTTCGCTCCATTCTCTCTACATGTCCGAAACCCCCTCAACATCCCTTCCTCAGCCCTCTGGACAACAGTTTTGGTAATCCCGCGCCCCCTCCTAACTTCCAAATATGAATTCTCTGCTTTTTTCACACCACACATTGCCCCAGAAATAAAAATTCCCCCTGCCTCCCATGTTTAAAAAGGTAGTATATAAAGGTAAATAAAGGAGAAAAATAAAGGGGACAAAATTAAGTAAGGGAAAAACAAGTTAAAGGGGGACAGATGTCACTGTGATATAATAAAATTGGCAAAGTAGTGATTATTACATTTAGCCCCAAGAAAAGCACCTTGTTTTTTTTAAAAAATTGTAAATATTGAACTAAGGTAGTTATAAAAGCAAAACAAAGGAGAAAAATAAAAAGGGTAAATTAAGTAATGGTAAAAAAATTAATGGCAATAAATCACTAGATATAATATTGTTTGGGGGGTAATTACACCCTCTCTAAAAAATTTTCTTCGAAAAATTAATCATAAACGAATCTACTCCTACTCTCTCCCAAAACAACTAACCCCTCCCCAATTTGGATTAGGCCAATAAAAAAAATTCAAGTGCTTTTAAAACATGTTTAAAACATTTTAAATGCAATGAAAAAAAGAAGCCCCCACGGGGGATCTTCTTGACTTACTAAAGTTTTTGATCAGAAAACCCCTGACTTGCTCCCACAAAAAATGTACACATGGTAAAAAGGGGGCACCCCCCAAATTTTACCCAAGTCTTACCTCAGCAACAGAAGCCATATGTGTACAAAAGGGGCAAACTCTTCCCACAACCAAATTAAAAGTTGGTGCCCCCACAAAAAAGTGCCCTTTGGCCCTCTTCTCTTTTCTCCTCCCAAAATGTTTTTGCAGTTACTAAAAAACCCCCACATTTGCAGGACATTTAAATACGTTTTTTCCCCTCTCCCCCAAGCCCAGCCCGCTACCCAAATTACGTAAATACCAAATTTAAAACAAAAAATATCTTCCTGGGGGGAGTACTAACAAACTTATTTTTAAAACATTGAAAAAACCTACTTCATTCATTTTGGTAACAGACCCAAAGATGTCCCTTTTAACAAAATGATAAAGGATCACCTATCACAAAGCTAACAGGGGAAAATTTCTTAGGAACCCCACCTTGATAATAGAATAAAAATTTTTCATACACATTACAAAAAATTTCTAAGAAATTTCCAGAACGGGGCATCTATGGGAAGTACGGTCTATTTTTTCCAAAGTCAGCCCCCCGGGCCCCCTATATCACCTCTTATTTACCCCTTCTAAACCTAGGGAAAATTTATGCATGGGGCCAATAACAATTAACCATCTCAGCCCACAAATTTAACAAAAAGGCTGCAGTAGAATGATAACAAATTCAAAACACTAAACCCTATCACATAAAAAACTCCAAACTTATTTTACTGCACCTTTTTAAACATAGAACATTAAACTCTGATGTTAAACCCCCCCCAACATCCCCTTGCCAACCCTCAAAAAACACATGCCCTAACACAAGGCAAAGAAAATCTTTGATGTTCCTGGGGTCCATCTCCGTATGCAAAAACTCAATGACAAAAAAAGGCCCTAAATCGGGTTTTTCATTACCTGTAAATATAAAAGAAAATACACCCGTTTAAAAATTTCAAGTCTTTTTTCTCAAAGAACTTATCCCCAAAACCAAAAAAAATACTAAATAACGAACCTTTAAATTGATATCTTAATTTTTTCACAATTTATCACAAAAATTTTAAAACCTAAGACCCAATTAACTTTGTTTTTTTTTTTAAATACATCCCTAACAAAATACCCCCATTCAATGAATGTACAGCAATGTGCCAACCATATGACCTGTCTTTGTAATACTATTTGTGCTTTTTTTTTATCTGTTTAAAATAATGTTTTATCATAAATTACATCATTGCTTAGTTAATTTTAAGTTAATTTTAAAAGCCAGCCCGAAATGCTTCTAAAAAGGGGTTTTGGGCATGCTGCCTTACCTGTTTTTTTTTTTGTACCTTGATGTATCTTCAGATTTAGGGCCCCAAACTGAAAAAAAAACAAAAATATTGCCCCAACTAAACCTAATGAAACCCCACTACATCCCACTGACACAGTAACAAGATAAACGATTCCCTTAAACCCAAAGGGGTCTAATCTGCCAATAAATCCACTACTAATGCCCTTTTGGGGGACTCCTGAGGGGGAATTTTCCCAAAAATTCCTTCTATTTTGCCCCAAACTGAGCCCCGGAAAGTCCCCGAGATTAT
The DNA here is from genome assembly GCF_026875155.1 of Cherax quadricarinatus. Classification (NCBI taxonomy): domain Eukaryota; kingdom Metazoa; phylum Arthropoda; class Malacostraca; order Decapoda; family Parastacidae; genus Cherax; species Cherax quadricarinatus. Next base: position 60,484,943 of record NC_069417.1, on the reverse strand, counting down.
AAAGTCATTTAAAAAAAAATGGGGGAATCTGTCAAAATGCCCCCCATTATTACAAGCAGCGGGCCCCATATCCTTTCGCATGCTATTTCATTACTTTTTTAACAAGTCCTAAAAAATACCCTTCCCCGAACTACTAAGATGGAAAGGGGTTAAACCCCAATACATAAAGGTGGTGACCCTACGATTTTAAAAAACTTGGGCCCAATATCAAATTTACCATTGCTACCCAAAATCTTTGAGAAACTTGTGCACGGAGCTAATTTTTTCATTAAACAGCAAAAAACATACCAACCCCTGCCAATTTGGTTTTTAGGAAAAATAAAAGCATAATGATGCAATCAAAAAAAATGCTAGATTGCTTTACACAGCTTTGGGAAAATAAGGAATACCACAGGAATTTTTATTGCCCAAAAAAAAAGCTTTTGACACAGTGCCCAAAGACTCCTACTCCCAAAACTTGACCATTACGGAAAAAGAGGCCATGCGCTTGCTTATTTCAAATCTTACCTTACTAATGGGTATCAGTATTTTTTCCTTAAAGACCAGCATCAACAACAGGGGCCCAAATTTTGTACTGGAGTTCCGCAGGGAAGTGTCCCCTTTGGGGCCCTGTCTTTTTTCATATACTCAATGATCTTCCAAAGATCCCCAAAACCTGAAACCCATTTCTTTTTTCTGACGACACGACTTTTGCATCTTCACCCCAAACTTCCCCTCAACACCTTGTTAAACCGAGGAGCTTTTTTGAAAAAATGGTTAGAGAACCGAATGTTTTATAAATTAGACAATGGAAAATCTTGGGTATTTTTATTGAGGAAAAGTTTCGCCACACATGGCTTCTCGTCCATACATAGGAGAAACTTGAAAACGGAGGGAAGAGGAAACAGTCCCCCAAAACCCTTTATTGTGTTTAGTCCATCAATCTTGAATAGAATATGGCATATCAGGGGGAAGCAGCTTATTAACCGTATGCAGGGGAGGGGAGCTTTATAGGTCGTGTACAGTTTAATGTGGAAAGTGGGGTTTCCAAGAAATTTGGCAAGCGAAGATTCCCCAAGTATAAGATTCCCAAGAATTGCGTGTTGACAGATTTGTAGATGAATGGTTCAGAGAACCGACATGTTGATAAATTAGAAAAAATGTGGAACTTTGGGTATCTTTTAAAGGGAACGTTTCGCCACCATGGCTTTTCAGTCCTTCGTAGGAGAAACTTAAGAACAGGAGGGGAAAGAGGTAATCAGTCCCTCAACCTTGGTCGATGGTTTAGTCCATCAACTTGAATAGAAAACGGATATACGGAGAAGCGCTTTAAAAAAACCCTATGGGAGGGGAGGTGCAGCAGTCATAGGTGTAAATTTGTTCAATGTGGAAGTAGGGGGCGGCCCAAGAATTAGGCAAGCGAAGAATCCTGTATTAAAGTCCCAAGAAGTTTGCAGTGTCTGACAGTTTGTAGATGAATGGTTCAGAGAACCCCAATGTGATAAATTTGACACATGGCAAACTCTTGGGGACTTTATTGAGGAAAAAGTTTCGCCCCACAGTGGCTTCATCAGTCCCCTACTAGGAGAAAATTTTTAAGAACAGGAGGGAATGAGGAAATCGTCCCCAAAAACCCTTTAGTCGATGTGTTCAGTCCACAAAACTTGAATAGAATACGGCATTCAGCGGAGAAGCAGTTAAAACCCATGGCAGGAGGGTGCAGCAGTCATAGGGGTTGTCACATTTGTTCAAGTGGAAGAGGTTGTGCCAAGAATTAGGCAAACGAAGAATTCCCCAGATTAAAATCCCAAAAAGTTCAGTGTCTGAAAAAATTTTTTAGAGAATGGTTCAAGAACCGAATGTTGATAAATTTGCACTTTGGGGAAAATCTTGGGATCTTGGGGCCGAAACTACTTCCCCATTGAAAAATGTGACAGACCAATGCTGCTGCACCTCTCCTGCCTACGGTTTATAAACTGTTTTCCCCGATATGCAGTATTTTTATTCAAGATTGGGTGGACTGAACACATCGATCAGGTTGAGGGGGTGTTTTCCTCATTTTTCCCCCCTGTTTTCAAATTTTTTCCTACGTTGGATGAGAAGCCACTGTGTGGCGAAACTTTCCTCAATAAAGTCCCAAAAAGGTTGCACATTTTGTCTAATTTATCAACAGTCGGTTCTTGAACCATTCATCTACAAATCTGTCAGGGCACTGCAACTTTTTGGGATCGTAAAACTTAGGAATTCTTCGCTTGCCAATCTTTTGGGGACGACCTACTTCCACATTGAACAAAAAGTGACCGACCTATGACTGCGCCCCCTCTCCCCCCATAGGTTATAAGCTGCTTCTCCGCTGTATGCCGTATTTATTTTAAGATTGATGGAGCCCCCCCCCCCCCCCCCCCCCCTTATCCCGGGGGAAAAAGCCCAATGTACCAAGGTTAAGGCTAATTTTACAACATTCTTTTCCCCCTTTCTCAAATTTCCCTAAAATTTTGGACTTTAATTGGAAAAGGCCAATTTTGGGCAAACTTCCCTTTCAAATTTAAAGGAAAACCCAGAGTGCACCTTTCCCCCCAAAATTTATAACTGCTTCTCCCCGAACCTTTCTACAAATTGCGAACACTCCTCTTGGGACTATTTCCCCCATTCTTCCCGCTTGCCCCCAATCTAGGGCCGGAAAAACTTCCCATGAACAAAAGTTGACAAACCCCCAATTTTTTCCTGCTTTTTCAAACCCCCCTCCTTTGACATAAAACCCGGGTTTTTTAAATTGGTTCTTTTTTGCCTAAAATTTGGGCGTATTCCCCCCTTCAAATGTGAACGAACAAAATGACCCCCCCAAAGGTTTTAAAAGGGCTTTTGTGAAAAAACCTTTTTTTATTTCTTTCTCCTTTCTTCCCCTTTTTCTCCTTGGTTTTAAATTTTTAGATGGAATTGAAGCCACTGTGTGGGAAAAACGTTTCCTCATTAAAGATACCCAAAAAGTTGCACTGTGTCTAAAATTTTTCAACATGTCGGTTTCTGAACCATTCATCTACAAAATCTGTCAGACACGAACTTCTTGGGGTTTAATACTTAGGAATTTTGCTTGCCTAATTCTTGGGCACGACCTACTTTCCAATTGAACAAAAAGTGACCGACCATGACTGCTGCCCTTCCCGCCATCGGTTTATAAGTGCTTCGCCCTGATATGCCGTTTTTATTCAAGATTGATGGACTGAACAAAATCGACTCAAGGTTGAGGGATGTTTCCTCATTTCCTCCCTGTTCAAGTTTTCCCCACGTTGGACTGATGAAGCCCCTGTGGGCAAACGTTTCCTCAATAAAGAAAACCCAAAAGTTGCCAAAATTTTCTAATTTATCAAAGTCGGTTCTCGAAACATTCTCTACAAATCTGTCAGACACTGCAACTTTTGGGTCTAATTTTTAGGTTTTTCTTGCCAATTCTTGGGCACGACCACTTCCACATTTAAAAATGTGACACGACCTATGAGCGGCACCCCCTCCTGCCTAAAAAAAGGTTTATAAGCTGTTCTCCCTGATATGCCGTATTTTATTCAAATTGAGGACTGAACCATCGACTCAAGGTTGGGGGACTGATTCCCCATTCTCCCCCTGTTTCAAGTTTTCCCAGTATGGTGATGAAAACCCCTGTGTGGCGAAACGTTTTCCTCAATAAAGATACCCCAAAAGTTGACATGTTCTAATTTTCAACATGTCGGGTTTTCTGAACCATTTTTATTACAAATCTGTCAGACACTGCAACTTTTTGGGATCTTATATTGGAATTTTTGCTTGCCTAATTTTTTGGGCACGACCCCACTTCCAATTTTAACAAATGTGACCGACCTAGATGCTGCACCTCTCCCCCGCCATAGGTTTATAAGCTGCTTCTCCGCTGATATGCCGTTTTTCTATTCAAGATTGATGGCTGGAAAAACCCTCGACTCAAAATTGAGGGTTTATTACCCCCCATTCCCTCCTGTTCTTCAAAGTTTTTTTCTTTTGGGATGGACTGTGAAGCCACTGTGGGCGAAACGTTTCCCCCAATAAAAAACCCAAAGTTGACATGTGTTTTTTTAAAAAAAAAATGTTGGTTCCCTCTTTGGAAAAACCCAAAACCCACAAATTTTTTTCAGACAAATGCAAAATTCTTTTGGGGCCCCTTTTAAAACTTAGGAAATTAATCCTTGCCAATAATTCGCACCCTATCCAAAAAATAACCAAAAAAAAATCAAAAAATTGGGTTCCCCCGCCAAAAAACGGAAAAAAACCTTCTACCTATCCATCATTAAAATTTATTACCTCACCTAAATTTTTGGGGGGTCCCCGGAAAAACCTCCAATTTCCCCGCAAAAAACTCTAAGTATATAAACCCCCCCTGGGCAAAACCCCCCCCTCCCATAAAATTTCCCCGAGTTCCCACATTTCAATTAAATTACAGGACCTTAAATCCCCAAAAATATGCTGGGTGACAGCCCCAAAAAAAAAACCCTTAACTTCCCCCGCCCCAAAACCTTAAAAATTCTGTAGCAAAGGCCAAAATAAAATTTTAAGAATCGAAACCCAAAACTTATACCCAAAAAATAAAAAAAATTTTCCTTCCCCCCTCCTTGAAACCCCCCTTGGAATTTTTCACCATACCCCCAAAACCCTAAACAAAATATAAACCAAAAATTGAAACCTTTTTCCAATACGAAACTAGCGGCAAAACAAAACATCACATTTTAAACCCAAAAAAAGTATTTGTTTAATCATAATACCCAACACCTAAAGAAATTTTTTAAAAAAAGTAAATAAGTTCCAAATCCCAATCTGGCACAACCCTTTTTTTATTAACTACTTGTAAACCACACAAAAAACCAAATTCTGTAAATTCAACATTGTAATCTTTATAGAGAATAAACTTTGAAATGAATTGAATTGAATGTATTCTCAAATTACTAAATAAATAAAAAATAAATAAATAAATAAATAAATGTGTAATAAGTTGAGCAATTAATTGCACTATAAAAAGTAGAGAAATATGAGGTAGCTGGTACTGGCAGCAAAAGATAGTTTTGTGACTCACACAATAATGTAATTGGAATACAGTGGACCCCCGCATAACGATCACCTCCGAATGCGACCAATTATGTAAGTGTATTCATGTAAGTGTGTTTGTACGTGTATGTTTGGGGGTCTGAAATGGACTAATCTACTTCACAATATTCCTTATGGGAACAAATTCGGTCAGTACTGGCACCTGAACTTACTTCTGGAGTGAAAAAATATCGTTAACCGGGGGTCCACTGTATACACTAATTGCACACAATATAAAAGGGACTAAAAAAATAGTGGTAAACAGAATTAAATGGACAGGTAGGCTAATTTCATTCTATTCCCTGTTTGGTAAATTAGTTCAACGAGCAGTATTTTATATTATTGTGACCACAAGCGAGTGGTATTGATCAATAACAACACTGCACTAGCCAATAATATAAATACTGCTCGTTAAACTAGTACACCAAACAGGGACTAGAATGAAATTAGCCTAGAGTCATCCACACCATCGTATGTCATGGAGAAACTATGTATATCTATGGTCCCAAGTTAAGTCTTCGACCTACGCTTGTTTTGGCAACTACATACTGCTGTAGTCGGGGATTCAGTAATGCTGAACTCACTTTCAGTACTAAGGGAGTTTTATGCCTTTTGTGTAGGATCTGTTGATGGTCCACAGTTAGGGTTGTCTCCCCTTGTTCCTGGCCTGACACTGTGATGTTTACTGCTGCTTCGTACATTATTGCTGTTTGGTGAATGAGTTGTCATATTGTTCAAGTAAGTTGTTTGATTGCCTTGTTGGTTGAAATGTTAGATTATTTAGGAACTTGTCAGTCACTGCCTAAGTTGAGTCTTACTGAGACATAATGAGCATTAATGAACACATATACACACATATTATTCACATACTTGAGTATCTCATCATAGCAACATACCAGATGGCACTTAGAGTCGTACAGTTATTAAATGTGCTTAATTATACCAAATGTAATATCTTTTAATTGTTACCACCTAAACAGCTTTATTATTAAAGAGCTCAAATTTTATGTAGTTGGTTTATGTTCATCCAGTTGCAATCCCAAAGTATTATTGAAAAGTATCTTAATTTTAAAGGATAACTGGACTAGAATATTCTCTGACAAACTTACAAAACCAGAAACAGGCTAGATGCTAGATGCAGATCAGTAAGTTGACCTAGTTTTCTTTGGAGATGTCTATACTTTATGGATGTCACAATTTGTAACTGTCAAACTGCCAGAAGTATTTGTAACCAAGCCTAAACCTGGCTACTACATCATCAGTCTGTTCACATTGAAACTTACTCCATAAACATACTTATCTACAATAATGTTATCATAGTGTTTTATAGATCTACTCAGGCTTCTAACTTCATTTCTGTAACATTAAGTTTAATTCTATACTTCTCTCCTAATATTTTTAATGCTATATACAGACTTACTATAGTTATATTCCACATTTTCCTTCATGGTACTTGTTTTTTGGCTAACTTATGAACTTTATCATAAAGGAGTAATCCAATGTGTAATGGAATCCATTACAATTGTACATAGATTCCTTTTTCCTGGATTTTTGAATATCTGTATCTGGCATCTTCAATGAGCATGTTGTTTGTCATTATGTGAGTCAAGAGCATTCAGTGATGACAGAATCAGTAGTAATCAAAGAGTCAAGCTCAGTGTCATACGTTAACTTTAGCGCTAGTAGGATGGCAAACAATTCAGTTTGCTATGTATAGTGCTAGTCATGGCATTATGCCCCCTCCCCCACACATGTACCGAAACACAAACACATACCACGAAAGATTATTATATATATACAGTGGACCCCCTGTTAACGATATTTTTTCACTCCAGAAGTATGTTCCGGTGCCAGTACTGACCGAATTTGTTCCCATAAGAAATATTGTGAAGTAGATTAGTCCATTTCAGACCCCCAAACATACACATACAAACGCACTTACATAAATACACTTACATAATTGGTCACATTCGGAGGTAATCGTTATGCGGGGGTCCACTGTATTATTATTATAATCAAAATGAAGTGCTAAGTTTATATAAAATAAAAATTTTAAACCCCCACTTACTGGGGTTTTTAAAATAGGGTGCTACTCCAAAACCCTTTAATCACGCCCCTCACCATGTGGGGCAGATTTTCACCCCAAATTCTTGAGGGTTTGGGGGGGTTAAAATTTTTCCCATGCTTCATGCAGAGCAGCCCCGCCGGGGATGTAACTGATTTTCCTTCCCCAAAAAAAATTTTCTTTTTCACTAATGCCCCGGGGTTCTCGTGGGTTTTAGGTCGGGGGGAATTGCCGGGCCATTAAATAAAAAAACCTCACTTCACGCCCTTTAAAGGGGCCATTTGAATTTACGATTTAGTGGTAGGACCGGTGCCCCCACCCTTGCAGCAAAATGTACCCACACTGTCAAATCCCTTTTCCCCCAAAGGAAAAATTGTCACACAATAACTTGAAATTATACGGGTTTTTTGGGGAAGCACAATGAGTTATCAACACTCGGGAGCACTAAAAACCCCCCCAAACCCAAATGACGAGTCTGGGTGTTTGGTGGGCCCCAAACAGGTACAGAGGGGGCTAGGGGCCCACTCCCTCGGGGCCCGGGTACCTCCCCCAGGGGTTTCAGGCGGAAAGGGAAAGGTTGCTTCATCACCCAAAGTATTTCAGACCACTGTTGAGGATTCCAGTAAAAATATTTTTTTGGGCCATAATCCACCCTTTACATTTAAATCTGTGGCTTGGAGGGGATGGGTTTTCTTAACCTCCCAGTGACTACTGTACCCCAAGTTTTGACACAGTCTTTTTAAAACATTATTATTAAAAAATCAAAAAAAAAGCGCAAAGGGCCAAAAAGGGAATACACCCAACATCGGGTTAACAGTTCTTACAGATATCTCTGAGGAGGATTTTGGGCTTTTTTTTCAATTCTCTAGCATTTATCTTAGGTGTACCTCTAATTTGCTTCTTTAACCATTTAAGTATGAAACGTCTTCTTCAAGGGCCGGGGCGGATTTTTGGGGGACGGTAACTCGACACCACTACCAGCCTTAAAAATTGCTCCCCCCCGTTCCCCCCCCTAAAACACTAAAATTTGCACCAACTTTCTCCATTTTTTTTTTTTTTTTTCCGTCGGGTGCCCGTTTGGGGTGAAGCCCTATGATTAAGCTGTAGTTTCAGGTGTTAAAGACTTCCTTTTACCTAATCAAACATGTATGGGCCCAAAACCAAAGGCCCCGGACGAACGAAAAGGGGGAGGGAAAAGACAAAAGTGCAAAAAACCCCTTTCTAACCCCCGGCGCCCGTGAGCGCGGAGGAGTTTACTGTGGAGTGTGGGGCAGGCCATGGCCCTCAGCTAAAGGCTGCTACCCCGATAAGCATTGATGAAAAAAGACCCCTTGTATGGTAGGCACTATACTCGGACACTCACCCGGCATAATGCCATGACTAACACAGTAGATGTGGAATATTCAGTCATGGGAGTATACTAATTTTTTAAGATTGTTATGCAAGTTGTATTAACCCTTTGAGGGTTTTGGTCGTACTAGTACGTCTTACGCGTAGGGGTTTTTGACGTACTAGTACTCATAAATTCTAGCGGCCTCAAATCTAGTGGGAGAAAGCTGGTAGGCCTTCATATGAAAGAATGGGTCTATGTGGTCAGTGTGCACAGTCTAAAAAAAATCCTGCAGCACACAGTGCATAATGAGAAAAAAAAAACTTTGACCATTTTTTTGGAATAAATCAGCGACTTTGCAGTGTATTTTCGTATGGTATTTATTGTTGCATTCTAGTTTTCTTGGTCTCATTTTATAGAATGGAAGACATATTACAGAAATTGAGATGATTTTGACTGGTTTTACAATGAAAGGTGCCTTGAAATTGAGCTCAAAGTAGCAGAAATGTTCGATTTTTACCAAACTTCAAAAGTAAACAAATCATGCCAAGCGTGCAATACACGTCAACTGGTGAGTCTAATATTCTTTCACAAGTGCACCAATAATATTTATACCATTTTTTACACTAATGCAGTAGTCTGCATAACAGTAAATCTTATATTTTTTGTGAGAATAAAAATTCAAAGTGGAAAGCAAAAGAATATAAGAGGGGCCTTGAGACGTGACTAATGACTAGAGGAATGTCATTTTAGTGCCAGGAATGTCTTTCTTGTTTATTCTGGACCCTATTCGGAAATTGGCATCTTTTGAAATTTGTGTGAAATTGGCAAAATTGCTAAATTCTGACCACTGTACTGGATAGTTGAATTTCATAAATGGGTGGTTTCTTGCACCCATTCGATAGAAAAAATGGAGTTCTAGCGAAATATTCATGTTTTTTGTCGACTAGTACAGTGAAACTGGCCGAAAATGGGGCTCAAAGTGGGCAAAATCGCCGATGCGTAAACATCGCCGAGACTGCTAACTTTGCGAGAGCATAATTCCGTAAGTTTTCTATCAAATTTCAAACTTTTGGTGTCTTTATGATCGGGAAAAGATTCTCTATCTTTTCATAAGAGAAAATAATTTTTTTTTTTTTTTAAATTTGGCCGACCCTGAGAACGAGTTTCGGAGAGGGCCTGTCGACCCTCAAAGGGTTAATGGTGATTCACAATGGATTTCTGTAAATTAAAAAGAATACAGTAACAGATTTTCTGGCATGACTTTCAGAAACTCAGGCAGGGTAGACCTCATAAAGTTATTGTACTTTCCTCATGAAGGGTAGTTAAAATAAGTTTAGCTATTTCATGGTATAATAACAGAAACGGCATGTACAAAATATTTAGGAAAACTATTGTATAGCATTTATTTGGCTTGATTGTATAATTATTGATATGAATCCTAAAAATAAGGCAGCATTTAACCCTTTGCCTGTTTTGGTCGTATATATATGTCTTACGAGCCAGTGTTTCGGACGTATATACTATACTCAATAATTCTAGCGGCTTCAAATCAAGCAGGAGAAAGCTGGTGTGAGGTGTATTTTCATATAGTATTTATCATTGTATTCTCATTTTCATGGTTTCATGTGATAAAGTGAAAAACATATTACAGAAATAGAGATGATTTTGATTACTTTCACGATGAAAACGACCTTGAAATTGAACTCAAATAGCGGAAATGTTTGATTTTTACCAATGTTCAGGAATAAGCAAATCACACCACACATCCAATACATGTCAACTGGGGAGTCTAATATTCTTTCACTAGTGCGCTGATAATATTAATACCATTTTTACAATAATGCAGTAGTCTGCATAACAGTAAATTTTGTATTTTTTGTATGAATAAAAAATCAAAATAGAAAGCAATAGTAATATAAGAGGGGCCTAGAGACGTGACTAATGAACAGAGGATATGTTATTTTAGTGCCAAGAATGTCTATATTGTTTATTCTGGACCCTATTTTGAAATTGGCATTTTTTTAATTTGGGTGAAATTGGCCAAATTGCCAATTTCTGACCATTTTATTGGGTAGTTCAAATCGGTAAATGGGTGGTTTCTTGTACTCAACTGATAGAAAAAATGGAGTTCTAAAGAAATAGCTATGAGTTTGGTCAACTGGAACAACGGAATTGGCCAAAAACAGGGCTCGAAGTCGGCGAAATCGCCGATGCGTATATGTCGCCAAGACCGCTAACTTCGTGGGAGCGTAATTCTGTGAGTTTTTGACCAAATTTCATACTTCTGGTGTCATTACCATCGGGAATGCGTTCTCTCACATCTAGGCCCAAATTTACCGATCTCAGCTTATCTGAGCGAGCTGAGCTCATGGCATAGACCTATGGCTTGGACCCTGTAGACAAGGCATAGATCTATGGCCTGGACCCTCAAAGGGTTAATATACAGTGGCCGCAAAAAAAATCTATACATTTCCATTGCAAAATAAATCTGTACACTAGATTTTGGTGTATACATTTCACTTGAATTTCCACCATAAGAAAAGTGGGCAGAGCTTGTGATGGCTTAATGTACTGGAGCCCATCTTGCTCCAATGTTCCCCACCACCCCATGCTTCAGTGCTCTTCCAGAGCTCGATGAGGAAGTAGGATTGCTACCTTGTTACTCATTGTCCATTTTTTCACTCGACCACGAACTTTGCCACACTACATCTCTGCTCCAACTGGTGAGAATAGGTCAAACTAAACTTTCAATTGTAGAGAAGACTCTTGCACTCACCCTGTTAGAGCAAGGCATGTCTGTGATATCAGTAGCCACAGACCTGAAGGTGACTAGGATGGCAATTTATAACCTCAAGAAAGCAGCTGCCTCACTCCCACCTGGCACTGTACCACTTAGGAAGGTGGGGTCTGGGGCCCCAAAAAAAAGACTTTTCTTCGCACAGACAAGATCCTGAAGAGGGAAGTGTTACCAGATCCTGCCATAACAACTGCAGACCTCAAGAATGAGCATCCTGCACTTCTGAAAGACGTCGCAGTGCAAACCATTCAGTACTGACTGCAAAAGGACCTGAAAATGCCTGCTCGATGTGCCGCCAAGAAGCCCATGCTAATTGAAGCCATGAAGAAGAAACAGCTTTAGTTCTGCAAGAAGTGCGAGGATTGGACCTCAGACCAGTGGCAGAAGGTGATGTTCAGTGATGAGAGTACCTTCAGGCTTATCAGGAGCGACTCTTAAGACCATCCGTCATCCCAGTGGTGTGTCCTGTTATGACCCGCGGTATGCTGTGAAGGCAGTAAAGCACCCTGACAGTGCTATGGTCTGGGGTGCTTTTAGTTGTTATAGGGCAGAGGTGGATTATACTTTCTTCCTAAGAACATTACGATGAAGGGAAGTAATTATATCAAGGTGTTAAGGGACCACATGCTGATATTTTGGAACATTCATAAGTGTGATTTTTTTATTCATGATGGTGCCCCTGCCCATAAGTTAAAAGGAGTGAAAAAGTTCCTTGAGGACAATAATATCAGTGTTTTGGAGTGGTCAGGCAATTCCCCTGACCTTAATCCTATCAAGAATGCATGACATGTGATGAAAAATGAGATTGCAAAAGCTCAACCCACCAACATCACAGACCTGAAGAAGGCACTTAAGAACCTTTAGATCAACATGGACACCTCCCTCTTCTCCATCCTCGCCACTTTGATGTCCAGGCGACTTCAGATGGTGATAAAGAACATTGGTAACATGACCAAATACAGTGGAACCTCAAATATCGAACTTTCTTCGGTCCAGAAGTCTGTTCGAGTGCCTTTACCGAATGAATTTATTCACATCAGGAATAATGTAAATTAGATTAGTCCATTTCAGACCCTTAAAAATACACTTATAAAAGCACTTACAAAAATACACTTACATAATTGGTTGTGTTGGGAGCAGTTCAATTTTTGAGGTTCCACTGTACTAGTTGGATGCTAAAAAGTGAAAATAAAATACATGTGCATACATTGTTTCATTTTCTTTGTTTTATTGTCCAAAAACTTTTAATGTTTATTTATTTTATTTATTATTATTTGGACATGATACATAGTTGTACAAAAGAAATATAGTGGTTGAGTGTACATGCCAAAAGCCCCTTGTATGCAGAGCATTGTGGGCAGGCTTAAAATGTAGCAGTATAGATTTTTTTGTGGCCACTGTATATATTGAATTATGGGGGGTTAGATATGTCCCTCTAAATACTGATGAGTATACTAAAATTGTTACAGGTTTTATTGGTATTCAGTAATCTGTAGCAAAGGTGTCAGGAAGGATTCATAGATATACTTGTGGAATGCTTCCATTAATCCTTTCAGGGCCCGTGCCATAGATCTACGGTGAGGGTCCAAACCGTAGATCTACGCCATGAGCTCAGCTCACTCTGATAAGCTGTGAGTGGTAAATTTGGGCCTAGATATGAGAGAATACATCTATGTGGTATGTGTGCACCACATAAAACAAATCCTGCAGCACACAGTGCATAATGAGAGGAAAAAAAAACTGAGACCGTAATTTTCGATTAAAATAGCGACTGGTGTTTTTTTCGTATGCTTTTTATAGTTGTATTTGCAATTTCTTGGTCTCATTTGATAGAATGGAAGATACATTACAGAAATAGAGGTGATTTTTGATTGGTTTTAGTACTGAAAATGGCTTGAAACTGAGCTCAAAGTAGCAGAAATGTTAAATTTTTGCCAATGTTCAAAAGTATACAAATGACCTTACACTTCTAATACACGCCAGCTGGTGGGTCTAATATATGTTCACAAATGTGGTGATATTATTTATACAATTATTACAATATTGCATAACAGTAAATCTTCTATTTTTTGGTTTGAATAAAAATTCATTATGTGAATAAAAAATAAAAATGGAATTCATTTGTAAAGCCTGAAAATGTAACTAATGAACAGAGGAAATGTTAGTTTAGTGCCAGGAATGCCTGCATTGTTTATTCTGGACCCTATTTTGAAATTGGAATATTTTGAACTTTGCATTAAATTGGCCAAATTACCAATTTCCGATCACTATTTTGTAGTTGAAACAGTTGACTTGGCAATTTCTTGTACTCAATCGATAGAATAGAAGTAATACTAGTGAAATAGCTAAGAATTTGGTTGACTGGAATAATGTAATTGGCCTAAAATGGGAGTCAAAGTCGGCAAAATCGCTGATGCGTAAATATCGCGAGAGCATAATTTCATCAATTTTCCATCAAATTTCGTACTTTTTTGTTTTATTACCTTCAGAAAAAGATTCTCTACCATTTCATAAGAAAAAATAACAAAATTATTTTTTGAAAATTCTTGGACACGGGTGCACACTTTGAAATTTGGCCACTGGACCCTGAAAGGGTTAATATCATACAATTTATGGCAAGTTTCTCAGGTTATCAATGCTCCCAGACCAGTAGGTTGCTATCAACTTTGCTCCAATGCTAGTTCCAGACTAAATCAAACGGTATGTATAGATAGAACAATATGTTCCTGGCTTCACAGGATCCTATCTGATTTGTAAGAGTTCAGCAGATCTGAGGAGTATTTGAATATTGGAAAGTAGTGCCTGCACTCTAAACGAGGGGGTGGGGATATTTGCTGTTTGGAGGGTCATCTGAACAGTTGCATTTGCATGTCTCTAGCAAGACAGTGATAATGTGAAAGATGGTGAAAGTGTTTCTTTTTTGGGTCACCCTACCTTGGTGGGAGATGGCCAGTTTGTTTAACCCTTAAATGGTCCAAACGTATATATACGTTCTTACCGCTAGTGCCCCAAACGTATATATACGTATTAATTTTCCTGCCTCCAAATTTGGCATGATTGGCCCGAGATGCCTGGTCAGCACAGAATGGGTCTTAACACTCGGTGTGTAATATATTAAAAAAAATCTGGGACCACTTAGTACTCTGTGGGAGCGCCAGTTAAATTGGGTGCCAGCTTGAGCAAACGGTGCAGCAAACACCAAGGATTCACTGATGTAATGTCATATTAACACTCCTCTTTTAACCCTTTCAGGGTCCAAGGCCCAAATCTGGAGTCACGCACCAGTGTCCAAGAATTTAAAAAAAAAAAATTGTTATTTTTTCTTATGAAATCGTAGAGAATCTTTTTGTGAAAGTAATAAAACAAAAAGTACGAAATTTGGTGGAAAATTGACGAAATTATGCTCTCGCGAATTTTGATGTGTCAGCGATATTTACGAATCGGCGATTTTGCCGACTTTGACTCCCATTTTAGGCCAATTACATTATTCCAATCAACCAAATTCTTAGCTATTTCACTAGTATTACTTCTATTCTATCGATTGAGCACAAGAAATCGCCAAGTCAACTGTTTCAACTACAAAATAAAGTGATCGGAAATTGTTAATTTGGCCAATTTAACACAAAGTTCAAAATATTCCAATTTCAAAATAGGGTCCAGAATGAACAATGTAGGCATTCCTGGCACTAAACTAACATTTCCTCTGTTCATTAGTTATGTTTTGAGGCTTTACAAATAAATTCCATTTTGATTTTTTATTCACATAATGAATTTTTATTCACACCAAAAAATAGAAGATTTACTGTTATGCAATACTGTAATAATTGTATAAATATCATCACCATATTTGTGAATGTATATTAGACCCACCAGCTGACGTGTATTAGACGTGTGAGGTCGCTTGTTTACTCTTGAATATCGGCAAAAATTTAACATTTCCGCTACTTTGAGCTCAGTTTCAAGCCATTTCCAATGCTAAAAGCAATCAAAATCATCTCTATTTCTGTAATATGTCTTCCATTCTATCAAATGAGACCAAGAAATCGCAAATACAACTATAAAAAACATACGAAAAAACACTGCAAAGTTGCTGTTTTAATCGAAAAATCATGATTTCATTTTTTTTCTCTCATTATACACAGTGTGCTGCAGGATCTGTTTTATGTGGTGCACACATACCACATAGATGTATTCTCTCATATCTAGGCCCAAATGTACCACTCACAGTTTATCAGAGTGAGCTGAGCTCATGGAGTAGATCTACGGTTTGGACCCTGAACGTAAAGCCGTAGATCTACGGGACGGACCCTGAAAGGGTTAAGAGGAAAGTGATGTTAACCCCAAGTTTAGGGTCTATCTCTGTCTATTTGTCTCTATCTGTCTCTATCTCTATCTGTCTCTGTCGTTGTCTCTGTCTCTCTCTCTCTATCTCTTTTTATGTTTCACAGGTACACACAAATACAATTATACATAGTGTAAATTACCCAGGATAACCTAAAAAATCCGAAGTGCTATACTCTGCTTGTAGATATAATGCTTATGAATACCTGTTGGTTCACAGTGGCTCTCTCTGAGACAGACAGACAAGTAGAGAGATGGAAAGAGACAAGACAGAGACAGATAATCAGAGACAGAGATACGAGCTCATCAAATGTCATCCCTTATCTCTGCACCCTTGCTGGTGCCCATCAAATGTCATAGCTTATCTCTGCACTATCTCATCTCATCTCTGCACCCTCGCTGGCGCCCGTCAAATGTCATCCCATATCTCATCATTGCCCTCCTGGATGCTTGTCACATTGCTTCAAGGGAGCTTCTTCCTTCCTCCTCCTCCTCCTCCTTCCTTCTTCTTCTTCTATACTCCCGTGTATCCAAAACATTGCTGGGACCAATAAATAATTTGTATATATTCCTAGACAATAGTAAATGACCAAGGCAGGTGTAAATGTCCACCTGTCAATGTGTTTGTGACAATTTGAGTACCAAATATTAGTGTCAGAACAAAGATTGTTATGAAATGCCAAGAAATACAATAAATTGTAATTATCAGAACATAAAAATTATATAAAATAATATAAAAATGAGAAAAAATGGTATGTCGGCAACACTTCCTCAAGCGGCAGGACTCGATGTTGCCATCAGGTGAGCACTAAGTGCCAACTTTGCAGCTTCATATCTCAGTAAGTACTGACCTTAATTTTTTTTATTTTAATCCTATTACACTTAGAAATTTTTTCTCTGTATTTCAATAAAAAAAGAATGATTTTTTTATTTTCAATATATTTGGGGCACTGGGGGAGAAAACGTATATACAGGTCCTCCATCACAAATCTGGCATCATTGGGACCTGCAGTGTGCCGGATTACTGAGTTTGCCGAATTAGAGTGGTTAGGTTAGAATACACTTAATAAAATTAACCAACTTGACTTACACAGTTCATTGAACATAAGCAAAAATCGAACATTTCCGTTACTTTGAGCTCAATTTCAAGGTACTTTTCGTCATGAAAGCAATCAAAATCATGTCTATTTCTGTAATATATCTTCCATTCTATCAAACGAAAATATACTGCAAAGAGGCGGCTAATGGCTGAGAAGTGAACTCCCTTATTTATCGTCCGTCTTTTTTATTTTTGTTGTACGTTAAGAAGCATCTTTCCATCATACATTGCCCAAGTTTCAATGAGATAGCCCAAAAAACAACCGAGAAAAAAAAATATTTACCAAAAATCATATATGGCAAGCCCAAGCCAGGTACTGGAAATAAGTCACTTTGACTTTTCTGGGTTATCCAGGTTCTCTATACATACACTGCTATGTATGATAATCTATGTAACTGTATTTGTGTATACCTGAATAAACTTATTTACTTCTAGTCTGTCAACTGAGTACAAGAAACCGCCCATTCACTTATTTCAACTACCCAATAAAGTGGCCAGAAATTGGCAATTTGGCCGATTTCACACAAATTTCAACAGAGGCCAATTTCAAAACAGGATCTAGAATAAACAATGCAGACATTCCTGGCACTAAAATAACATTTTCTCTGTTCATTAGTCATGGCTACAGGTCCCTCTTATATTACTCTTGCTTACCATTTGGAATTTTTATTCACAAAAAAATAGAAGATTTACTGTTATGCAGACTGCTGCATTATTGTAATAATTGTGTAAATAATGTCAAGCCATTCTTGACTACGTATTGGAATTTGGCCTGGCAGGCGGACAGGTATTGGACAATGATGTCATTTGTTTACTCTTGAGCTTTGCTAAAGAATAGAACATTTTCGCTACTGTGAGTGCAATTTCAAGGTACTTTTCATCATGAAAGCAATCAAAATCATATCTATTTCTGTAATATATCTTTCATTCTATCAAATGAGACCGAAAAAATGAGAATATAACCATAACAACCATACAAAAATACAATGGACCCTTGACTAATGCTATTAATCCGTTCCTGAGAGCTCAACGTTAGGCGAAATGATCATTAGGCGAATTAATTTTCCCCACAAGAAATAATGAAAATCAAATTAATCCGTTCCTGACACCCCAAAGTATGAACAAAAAAAATTTTTACCACATGAAATATTAATTTTAATACACACAAACTGAAGAAGACATGCACAGTTACATGACACTTACCTTTATTGAAGATCTGGTGATGATTGATGGGATGGGAGGAGGGGAGAGCGTTGATGGTATTAGTGTTTAGAAGGGGAATCCCCTTCCATTAGGACTTGAGGTGGCAAGTCCTTTTCTGGGGTTACTTCCCTTCTTCTTTTAATGCCACTAGGACCAGCTTGAGAGTCACTGGACCTCTGTCGCACAACATATCTGTCCATAGAGGCCTGTACCTCCCGTTCCTTTATGACATTCCTAAAGTGTTTCACAACACTGTCAGTGTAATAGTCACCAGCACGGCTTGCAATAGCTGTGTGAGGGTGATTTTCATCAAAAAAGGTTTGCACTTTAAGCCACATTGCACACATTTCCTTAATCTTTGAAGTAGGCAACTTCCTCAATTTCTCTATCCCCTCCTCCGAAGCAGTTTCCTCAGGTGTGGCCTCTTGCTGTTGAAGATGATCTAGCAGCTCATCAGTGGTTAGTTCTTCATTGTCCTCCTCCACCAACTCTTCCACATCCTCCCCACTAACCTCCAACCCCAAGAACTTCCCCAATGCCACAATGGATTCCTCAACTGGCATAGGATTCCCAGGGTTAGCCTCAAACCCTTCAAAATCCCTTTGGTCTACACATTCTGGCCACAGTTTCTTCCAAGCAGAGTTCAAGGTAATCTTAGTCACTTCCTCCCAAGCCTTACCTATAATGTTTACACAATTGAGGATATTAAAGCGATCCCTCCAAAACTCTCTTAGAGTCAATTGAGTTTCTGAGGTCACTACAAAGCACCTTTCAAACACAGCTTTTGTGTACAGTTTCTTGAAGTTGGAAATGACCTGCTGGTCCATGGGCTGCAGGAGAGGAGTGGTATTAGGAGGCAAAAACTTAACCTTAATGAACCTCATTTCCGCAGAAAGTCGCTCTGCCACGTCTGAAGGATGACCAGGAGCATTGTCTAATACCAGGAGGCACTTAAGGTCTAATTTCTTTTCAATTAGGTAATTTTTCACAGTGGGGGCAAATGCATGGTGTAACCAGTCATAGAAAAAGTCCCTAGTGACCCATGCCTTACTGTTTGCTCTCCACAGCACACACAAATTAGCCGGGCTGTGGCTCGTACATTGGTTTGTGTGCATCCAGCAGCAACAGCCTGGTTGATCAGGCTCTGATCCACCAGGAGGCCTGGTCACAGACCGGGCCGCGGGGGCGTTGACCCCCGGAACTCTCTCCAGGTAAACTCCAGGTGAGGACATTGTTTTTCCTGAACACTCTGGGAGTTTCAGAGTGATACACTAATAAAGGCTTCACTTTGCAATCATCACTAGCATTGGCACACATCAACAGAGTAAGCCTGTCTTTCATAGGCTTATGTCCTGGGCGTGCCCTTTCCTCTTCAGTAATGTAGGTCCTGCTTGGCATTTTCTTCCAAAACAGACCTGTTTCATCACAATTAAACACTTGTTCAGGTTTCAGTCCTTCACTGTCTATGTACTCCTTGAATTCCTGCACATATTTTTCAGCCGCTTTGTGGTCCGAACTGCCAGCCTCACCATGTCTTATCACACTATGTATGCCACTACGATTCTTAAAACTCTCAAACCAACCTTTGCTGGCCTTAAATTCACTCACATCATCACTAGTTGCAGGCATTTTTCTAATTAAGTCGTCATGCAACTTCCTAGCACCCCACACTGGCACCCACAGAACAAGTGAGGCGGGCTCAGGCCGCACGTGGATGCATCTCGAATGAATCGTGTTGAGCGAGTTTTTTAGCGCTAGCCGAGGCAAAATTTTTGCGTTAAAATGATCACTAGGCGGATTTAACGTTATGCGATGCGTTCGTTAGGCAAGGGTCCACTGTATACCTCTAAGCGGCCGCTAATGGCTAAGAAGTGAACTCCGCTATTTATGGTCTGATTTCTTTAATTTTTGGTGTACTTGAAGAAGTGTCTTTCTGTCATACATTGCCTAAGTTTGAATAATATAACCCAACAAACAACTGAGAAAATAATATAATAATAATAATAATAATAATAATAATATCTTTATTTACTACACGTACATATACAAGGTATACAGGCCTAGCTGACATCAGTGACATATTACTGTATAGAAAGCCACTTGTTATACAAAATATTTCAAGAAAATTAGGTCAGTGTCCCAGGATAACATCCACACTAGTCAGCTAACACCCAGGTACCCATTTACTGATGGGTAAACATAGACAACAGGTGTAAAGAAACATGCCTAATGTTTCTACCCTGGCTGGGAATCGAATATTTACCAAAAATCATATATGGCTAACCCAAGCCAGGTACTAAAAATAAGCCACATTGACTTTTTTTGGGTTATCCTAGATTCTCTACACATATGCTGCTGTGTGTGATAATCTATAGAGAGAAAATAACTTTTTTGTTTCAGGTTTATGGTGCAGTACGAGTGTATATCACAGTTAGCCCTGTGCTACACTCCGTTTTCTCTAATATAAGCCCCCCAAGACAGGGATAGGAGAATGGTATTTGTATACCATATCCTCTTCATACCTCCGTCGAACTGCTCGGTATTATTCCAAATATTATTCATTCTGGAGTATTTAACATGTTTTATGTTATTTATATTGTTTATTATGTCATATTAGATCAATTGTGATAGGCAAATAAGCTGTAGTGTTGATATTAGTGTAATAAAGCATATTCTCCTGCTTCATGAGACTGAGCTCATGGCAACCGACAGTGGCTTCAAAGCCACCTTATCTTTAGTGGATAATGTACTGTGTAGGTGCTTTACATAATGAGAAAGCATTTCTTTTATTCATTGGAACCATGGCTAGGGCTAAAAGTAAGCAGGTTAAAACAATAAATGGAGAAAAAGAAATTGGAATGACTTATGCAGCAAGTAGCACCACCAAACAGTACCAGCAGGTTGGTGTGGCGACCCTGGAAATTTGAAATTATGCTAGCCAAAATTAGTGCCGAATAACTGAAGGAACCGAATAACTGATTGCCGGATTTGTGATGGTGGACCTGTATACCTTTGGACCGTTTAGGGGTTAAAACAAAAAATACTGTATAACAGTTGTATCAAGACTTAAAATTGTCAAAATTCTACATACAGTAAAATATAAACACCTCACTGCCTAAGCAAGGATTCTAATCACTTGCTCCTCCAAAAAAATTCAACCATGTAGCTTCAAGTACTCTAAGCCATAGACTGCCTACACTGAGGACAAGTGTAATTTAGTGCTTTATCAAATCCTAAATACAGTACTTGTAGAAGATGCAGATGTCAAGACAAGAATTGGTCCCCAAGTTTTATTTACAATATAAATATTTTACCACCTTGTCAAGGAATCATACCTCTGGTAGCAATTCCACCAATTTATATATTAACTTCAAGACAGTTCTTGTAAGATACTACAGTAGACCATCAATTAACACGGGTTCCTTTACCATGTTTTCTCTATTACACTATTGCAAAATTGCAGCATATTGTCGACTGATATTCGGTAAAATTCAACTAACACTGTGCCACTTCTGGGGAAAAAAATGGAGTGCTGAGAGCTGGATCATGGGATTTCAGATCTTTGTTTGTGATTAACACAGATGATTCCTGCATACCACTCAATACATGCAGTGTTTACATATGTTTCTGTGATTGATAATTTATGTAACTGAATTTATGTGTATGTTTGCCTGAATAAACAGACTGACTGACGTGTTTGGCTGGCTGGCTGGCAGGCTGGTTGGCCGGCTGGCTGGCAGGCTGGTTGGCTAGCTGGCCTGTCTCTGTCTCAGAGAGAGAGAGAGAGCCACTCATGAACCTGATAGTGAGCTAGATTTTCGAACAGGTATTACATGTTGCAGAATTGTCACATCTGCACAAGTGGAAAGATACAACTGTGGCCAAAATATGTATTACTTGCCACAGTAATGCTTAATGTCTCATATCTACAAGTACAGTAGGGCTCTGCTTTATGGCAGTTCGCCTTATAGCATTCCGCTAATAGGGATATTACAAATTATGACCAAAACTTGCTATACAGCTCCCCTCACCTGACTTTTGAATAAAGGCCAGAGGGTTTATATACATTTTTCGTGAGGTCCATGAGCACCGTATATCTCCATTATGTCTGGAAACTTTCCTTAAACTGTCCAAATGTGGATCTACGTTCACTCATGTAGCGCTCCGAATATTTAATAAAAAAAAAAATTTAAATGAAGAGTGCATTTTTCTACATGTTATAGGATAAAAAAAATTGTTAGGGTCAGTACCTAGCGAGATATAAGCCCGTGAAGTTGGTGCTGGATGCTCACCTGACAGCAAAATCAACTCCTGCCACTTGCAGAAGTGTTGCTGATATACCTTTTATTCTCGTTTTTATTTTTATATATATTTTATGTTATTATAATCACAAATTATAATAGTTCTTGTGATTTCATAGCCAATCTTTGTTGTGACACTAATATTAGGCACTGAAATAGTATTCAAATAGTCACAATCATATTGACAGGTGAACATTTACTATTGTCTAGAAATATATACAAAGTATTTATAGGTCCCAGCAATGTTGTAGACACGCTGGAGTTATGACATAACACATGGTGTTATGACAAGTGTCCCTATACTGTTGACACCCCAGTAACACTTGATAAATGGGCACTCAGGGAACCCTCCCTTTATTTGTTTTCACTGTTACACACAAACATGTTTGTCTGTCTCTGTCTATCTATCTTTGTCTGGAATTTTTGGGTTATCCTAGGTAATTTACACTATGTATAATAACTGTACTTATGTGTACATGTAAGAGAGACAGAGATAGAAAGAGATATAGACAGAGAGACAGCCAAAGCCAGCCAGCCTGCCAAATACATAAGAATATAAGAAAGAAGGAACACTGCAGCAGGCCTACTGGCCCATGCAAAGTAGGTCCATGTCAACCCCTGGCTTAGACCAATGACCCACCTAGTCAGGTCACATCCACTTAAGGAGCATAGCATCAGACCTAGTAGCACAAGCTAGTCAGGTCCAACTCGCATCCACTCATGTATTTATCTAACCTATTTTTACTTTCCTCTTAAAAGGGGATCCCAGATTTTTTTAATACTGCACACACTAAGTGTTAAGACCCATTCTCTTGTGTCTAAGTGACTCAGATCTATCACCCCAATTTTGAAGGAATGAAAAATAAAAT
Organism: Cherax quadricarinatus; assembly: GCF_026875155.1. Classification (NCBI taxonomy): domain Eukaryota; kingdom Metazoa; phylum Arthropoda; class Malacostraca; order Decapoda; family Parastacidae; genus Cherax; species Cherax quadricarinatus. The sequence goes on along the minus strand of NC_069417.1, from coordinate 60,461,871 downwards.
GTTGATCTATGTTCGGAGTGCTACGCGAGCAAGTGTATATTTACGTTTGGACAGTTTAACCCTTTGACTGTTTCGGTCGTATATATACGTCTTACGCACCACTGTTTCTGATGTACGAATAAGAACATAAGAAAGGAGGATCACTGCAGCAGGCCTGTTGGCCCATACTAGGCAGGTCCTTTACAATCCATCCCACTATGTAACGTAAAAGGACACAAGTGCAACTAATGTGACATTTTATTGTGACAACGTTTCGCTCTCCAGGAGCTTTATCAATAAATTCTAGCGGCTTCAAATCTAGCGGGAGAAATCTGGTAGGCCCACATGAGAAAGAATGCGTCTGTGTGGTCAGTGTGCACCACATAAAAAAATCCTGCAGCACGCAGTGCATAATGAGAAAAAAAAAAATTGACCATTTTTTTGGATTAAAACACCGACTTTGAGGTGTATTTTCGTATAGTATTTATCATTGTATTCTCGTTTTCATAGTCTCAGGTGATAAAATGGAAAACATATTACAGAAACAGAGATGGTTTTGATTACTTTCACGATGAAAACGACCTTGAAATTGAGCTCAAAGTAGCGGAAATGTTAGATTTTTACCTATGTTCAGGAGTAAGCAAATCACACCACACGTCCAATACACTTCAACTGGGGAGTCTAATATTCTTTCACTAGTGCACTGATATTATTTATACCATTTTTACAATAATGCAGTAGTCTGCATAACAGTAAATTTTGTATTTTTTTGTATGAATAAAAAATAAAAATAGAAAGCAATAGTAATATAAGAGGGGCCTAGAGACATAACTAATGAACAGAGGATATGTTATTTTAGTGCCAAGAATGTCTATATTGTTTATCCTGGACCCTATTTTGAAATTGGCATCTTTTTTAAGTTACGTGAAATTGGCCAAATTGCCAATTTCTGACCACTTTATTGGGTAGTTCAAATTGGTAAATGGGCGGTTTCTTGTACTCAACAGATAAAAACAATGGAGTTCTAAAGAAATAGCTATGAGTTTGGCCAACTGGAACAACGGAATTGGCCAAAAACAGGGCTGAAAATCGGCGAAATCGCCAATGCGTATATGTCGCTGAGACCACTAACTTCGTGGGAGCGTAATTCTGTGAGTTTTCGACCAAATTACGTACTTTTAGTGTCATTACCATCGGGAAACAATTCTCTATCATTTCATAAGAAAAACTATTTTTTTTTTTTCCAAAAATTTATCGACATAGAATGACAGTTTCAGAAAGGGGCCTGTGACAGTCAAAGGGTTAAGGGTTAAAGTTACAGTGGCACCTTGACTTGTAACTCAATTTGCTAGTATATCAAATCAATTTTCTTCACTGAAATTAACTGAAATGCCATTAATCCATTCCAGTGGAATTCCTGGCTCTCGGGACACAGGAGAAAATACTTCACTATAATATGTAGGTAGTAGGTTGGTATACAGCAACCACTCAGGGAGGTACTACCATCCGACCAAGCAAGTGTAAAGAGGAAGCCTGTATTTTGTTTAACATGATGGTAGGATTGCTGGTGTCTTTTTTTTTCTGTCTCATAAGCATGCAAGATTTCAGGTACATCTTGCTACTTCTGCTTACACTTAGGTCACACTACACATGCATGTATTATGTATACACACTCATCTGACATTTCTTTGATTTTATCTCAACAGTTCTTATTCTTATTGCGTTTCCTTTCATATCCATGGGGAAGTGGAATAAGAATCTTTCCTCCATAAGCCAGGAACAATGAGCTAGTAACCCCTTTTCCCATATAGCTTACTAAAAAGACAAAGAAAACTGTCAAAGTGGGATGTTTGAATGTGCATGGATGTTGTGCGAATGATAGGAAAGAGATGATCGTGGATGTTATGAATAAAAAGAAGCTGGATGTCCTGGCTTTAAGTGAAATAAAACTTAAAAAGACAGGAGAGCTTCAGTGGGGAGAAATAAATGGGATTAGGTTAGGGGTTTCAAATAGAGTTAAGACCTAAAGAAAGAGTAGCAATAATGTTGAAGGATAAGTTATGACAGGAAAAGAGAGAATATAAATGTATAAATTCAAGGATTATGTGGTGTAAAATAAGGGTTGGATGTGAAAAGTGGGTTATAGTAAGTATTTATGCACCTGGAGATGAGAGAAGTGTAGATGAGACAGAGAGAGATTTTGGGAAATGTTGAGCAAGTGCATGGGGAGTTTTGAACCAAGTGAGAAAGTTCTTGTGGTTGGGGATTTCAATGCTAATGTGGGTAAAAATGTTGTGGAGGGAGTAGTAGGTAAATTTGGGGTGCCAGGGGTAAATGAAAATGGGGAGCCTTTAATTGAGCTCTGTATAGAAAGAGGCTGGTAATAAGTAATACATATTTTATGAAAAAGAGGTTAAATAAGTATACAAGGTATGATACAGCATGTAATGAAAGTAGTTTGTTAGATTATTTATTGGTGGATAAAAGGTTGATGGGTAGGCTTCAGGGTGTACATGTTTATAGAGGGGCAACGAATATATCTGATCATTATTTAGTTGTAGCTACAGTTAGAGTAAGAGGTAGATGGGACAAAAGGAAAATGGCAACAGAAAGTAAGAAAGAGGTGAAAGTATATAAACTAAGGGAGGAAGAAGTTAGGGTGAGATATTAGAAACTATTGGCAGAAAGGTGGGCTAGTGCAAGTATGAGTAGTGGGGGGGGGGGAGGGGGCTGAAGAGGGTTGGAATAGTTTTATAAATGAAGTATTAGAATGTGGGGCAGAAATTTGTGGCTATAAGAGGGTGGGTGCAGGAGGAAAGAGGAGTGATTGGTAGAATGATGAAGTAAAGGATGTGATAAAAGAGAAAAAGGTAGCTTATGAGAGCTTTTTACAAAACAGAAGTGTTATAAGAAGAGTAGAGTATATGGAGAGTAAAAAAAAGGTGAAGAAAGTGGTGAGAGAGTGCAAAAGGAGAGCAGATGATAGAGTGGGAGATGCACTGTCAAGAAATTTTGCTGAAAATAAGAAAAAAATTTGGAGTGAGATAAACAAGTTAACAAAACCTAGGGAATGTCAGTTTAAAACAGAGTAGAGGAGTTAGTAGATGGGGAGCTGGAGGCATTGGGTAGATGGCTGGAATACTTCGAGGAACTCTTAAATATTGATGAAGAAAGGGAGGCAGGAACTGCATGCACTGGCCAGGGAGGTATCACATCTCTTAGGAGTGAGGAAGAGCAGGATGTGAGTGTGGGGGAGGTGCATGAGACATTGCATAGAATGAAAGGGGGGGTAAAGCAGCTGGAACTGACAGAATCATGACAGAAATGTTAAAAGCAGGGGGATGGGATATAGTGTTGGAATGGTTGGTATTTTTGTTTAATAAATGTACAAAAGAGGGGAAGGTACCTAAGGACTGGCAGAGAGCATGTATAGTTCCTTTATATAAAGGAAAGGGGGACAAAAGATATAGTAAAAATTATAGAGGAATAAGTATATGGTAGGGTTGTTATTGAAAGAATTAGAGGTAAGACAAAGAGTGGGATTGCAGATGAGCAAGGAGGCTTTAGAATGGGTAAGGAACATGTAGATCAAGTGTTTACATTAAAGCATATATGTGAACAGTATTTAGATAAAGGTAGGGAAGTTTTCATTGCATTTATGGATTTAGAAAAGGCATATGATAGAGTGGATTGGGGAGCAATATGGCAGATGTACAAGTGTATGGAACAGGTTGTAAGTTACTAAATGCTGTAAAGAGTTTTTATGAGGATAATGAGACTCAGGGTAGGGTGTATAGGAGATGAGGGTATCAAACGATTTAAAGGAAAATTGGATATCACATTGGAGAGAGGGAGTATGGAAGAAGTGAATGTTTTCAGATATTTGGGAGTTGATGTGTCAATGGATGGGTTTTTGAAGGAAAAGTTTAATCACAGAATTGATGAAGGAAAAAAGGTGAACGGTGAGTTGAGGTATTTGTAGAGACAAAAAACATTATACATGGACACAAAGAAGAGAATGTATGAAAGTATAGTGGATGTATGAAAGTATAGTGGAACCAATACTCTTATAAATGCTGCAGCGAGGAGGCAGTTGGAGGCAGTGGAGATGTCCTGTCTAAGGGTAATGTGCGGTGTAAGTATGCAGAGAATTCGGAGTGTGGAAATTAGGAGGTGTGGAGTTAATAAAAGAATTAGTCAGAGGGCTGAAGAGGGGTTGTTGAGGTGGTTTGGTCATTCAGAGAGAATGGATCAAAGTAGAATGACTTGGAGAGGTATAAACCTGTAGGGGAAGGAACATGGGGTAGGGGTCATCCTCAAAAAGGTTGGAGAGAGGGAGTAAAGGAGATTTTGTGGGCAAGGGGCTTGGACTTCCAGCAAGCATGCGTGAGCGTGTTAGATAGGAGTGAATGGAGACAAATGATTTTTGGGCCCTGATGAGCTGTTGGAGTGTGAGCAGGGTAATATTTAGTGAAGGGAGTCAGGGAAACCAGTTATTTTTATAAAAGCGGACTTGAGTACTGGAAATGGGAAGTACAATGCCTGCACTTGAACCCTTTCAGGGTCGAGAGGCCCTCTCTGAAACTTGTTTTCAGGGTCGAAAATTTTTCGGAAAAAAAAATTATTTTTTCTTATGAAAAGGTAGAGAATCTTTCCCCGATCATAATGACACCAAAAGTATGAAATGTGATGGAAAACTTACGGAATTATGCTTTCACAAAGTTAGCAGACTGGATGATGTTTACGCATCGGCGATTTTGCTCACTTTGAGCCCTATTTTCGGCCAATTCTAGTGTACTAGTCGACAAAAATCATAACTATTTCGCTAGAACTCCATATTTTCTATTGATTGAGTACAAGAAACCACCCATTTACCGATTTCAACTATCCAATAAAGTGGTCAGAAATTAGCAATTTTGCCAATTTCACACAAATTTCAAAAGATGCCAATTTCCAAATAGAGTCCAGAATAAACAAGACAGACATTCCTGGCACTAAAATAACATTTCCTCTGTTCATTAGTCATGTCCCCAGGCCCCTTTCACATTTTTTATGCTTTCCACTTTGAATTTTTATTCTCACAAGAAATAGAAGATTTACTGTTATGCAAACTACTGCATTAGTGTAGAAATGGTACAGATAATATCAGCGCACTTGTGAATATAATGCAGAGAATTCGTAGTTTGGAAGTTAGGAGGAGGTGCGGGATTACCAAAACTGTTGTCCAGAGGGCTGAGGAAGGGTTGTTGAGGTGGTTCGGACATGTAGAGAGAATGGAGCGAAACAGAATGACTTCAAGAGTGTATCAGTCTGTAGTGGAAGGAAGGCGGGGTAGGGGTCGGCCTAGGAAAGGTTGGAGAGAGGGGGTAAAGGAGGTTTTGTGTGCGAGGGGCTTGGACTTCCAGCAGGCATGCGTGAGCGTGTTTGATAGGAGTGAATGGAGACAAATGGTTTTTAATACTTGACGTGCTGTTGGAGTGTGAGCAAAGTAACATTTATGAAGGGGTTCAGGGAAACCGGCAGGCCGGACTTGAGTCCTGGAGATGGGAAGTACGGTGCCTGCACTCTGAAGGAGGGGTGTTAATGTTGCAGTTTAAAAACTGTAGTGTAAAGCACTCTTCTGGCAAGACAGTGATGGAGTGAATGATGGTGAAAGTTTTTCTTTTTCGGGCCACCCTGCCTTGGTGGGAATCGGCCAGTGTGATAATAAAAAAATAAAAATAATTGTGAAAGAATATTAGACTCACTAGTTGACATGTATTGGATGCATGGCATGATTTGTTTACTTTAAAACTTTGGCAAAAAACTAACATTTCTGCTACTGTGAGCTCAATTTCAAGATACTTTTCATTGTGAAACCAATCAAAATTGTCTCAATTTCTGTAATGTCTTCCATTCTATAAAATGAGACTAGGAAAACTAGAATACAACCATAAATACTTTACAAAAATACACAGTGCAAAGTCGCTGTTTTAAACCAAAAACACGGTCAAAGTTTTTTTTTTTTTCTCATTACGCACTGTGTGCTGCAGGATTTTTTTATACTGTGTACACAGATCACATAGACACATTCTTTCATATGTAGGCCTACCAGCTTTCTCTTGCTAGATTTGAAGGCGCTAGAATTTAGGCATACTAGTACGTCAATAACCCTGGTGCCTAAGCCATACTAGTACGTCGGAAACCCTGAAAGAGTTAAAGGAGGGGTTTGGGATATTGGCAGTTTGGAGGGGTGTTATATATCTTTATATGTGCTTCTAAACTGTTGTATCTGGGCACCTCTACAAAGACAGTGATTATGTATGAGTGAGGCGAAAGTGTTGAATGATGATGAAAGTATTTTCTTTTTGGGGATTTTTTCTTTCTTTTTGGGTCACCCTGGCTCGGTGGGAAATGGCTGACTTGTTGGAAAAAAAAAATGGCAATATCAACCCTACGGCTTATTTATCTATCAAAATTGATCTAATATGACATAATAAACAACATAAACAACACAGAAATATGATACATACTCTAGAATGAATAAAATATGTCATTTTGTGACAAGTGGTGGCAGCCACTCCCATGGTAAAAACTAACCCTTAAACGGTCCAAACGTATATACAGTGGTCCCTCGTTTTTCGTAATTAATCCGTTCCTGGAGGAGCTACTATAAACGAAATTTACGATTTGTAAATCAATTTTCCCCATAAGAAATAATGTAAATACAATTAATCCCTTTCTGACACTCAGAAGCATTAAAACAAAAAAATTTTTTACATGAAATATACATGTAGTACATAAACAATACAATGGGAAATGATGAATGAAACATTAACAGCATAACACTTACCTTTATTGGAGATTCTTCTTAGTGTATGGGAGACTAGAGGAGGAGAGAGATTGGATTGTTTACAGTTTGGAAGGGGAATCCCCTTCCAGCAACACCTCAGGTACCAATTGCTTCTCTGGGGTTGCTTCTCTTCTCTGTTTCTTAATGCCACTAGGACCACCTTGAGAGTCACTCTAGTCCTGTCTCGCAAAGTAACTGTGGAGAGAGCTCTGTTTCTGGAGTCTCTTTAACACTTCCCTAAAATGGCCCAAGACTTTGTCACTGTACATATTTCTCACCTTCTTTACCACAGGCTTGGCACTAGGAGCTTTCTTTGGAGCCATGGTAGCTTATTTAGTACTTGCAAGCACTAAAATGAGTGGAATATTATGAAATATTTCGTAGGAGCACTTGAGGGGACCTTCACTCACTGGTAAACAATGCCAGACTGGCTGGGTAGTGAGGCCTCCCCGGCTCACACCGTGCTTAAGCGTCCTGAACGAACTACTATTTGCGAGTCAACCTATGAAAAGCGAGTCCATGTTTATACGAAAATACCCCTATGATTGGCAAAATTTACGATTGCCGAGAACTACGAAAAGCGAGGGACCACTGTATACGTTTTTTCAACATTTGAAAGTATGTAAGAAAATGTACATCATTTTTTTTTTTACATTTGAAAATGTGTAAAAAAAACTTTTATCTACATTTTTTTTTTGTTATATTTGAAAATATGTAAAATAAAAATAGAACTACTTTTGGAGCACTACGGATTTGAACATCGATCTATTTGGACCGTTTAAGGGCTAATTATCGCTCTGACCATATCTTCTCATTCTTGCCCTTCTGAGGTCTTATATAAGAGAAAACGAAGTGTTTGTGAGGCTAACTGCAATAGATCACTAGTTTCATAAGACAAACACTAAAGCAAAAGCAATTTTCTCAGATTTTTTTTTTTTTCCTGAGTCAGGAGACCGGCCTACGTTTTGGGTGAATATCTCGAAAGTAAATCAGTGTAAATGCCTCGTGCCATCTTGCAGAGAAGGCACAAGGCACAAAGTACATACTCCACTTGCACTTCCTTACCAAGTCGACTACACCACACTTAGCTCGTGTTTATCTATGAATTCATGCTTTAATTCAATGGATCATCATCCTCCTCTTCTCAGCACTGTCCTTTGCACTTACTTTCTTAGGACCCATGGTTAGAAAAAAGAAATTTGGCCGAATAGCTGCACAAAATGCAAGCACAACACAAGAGAGATGCTTCCACGTCGAGGTAACTATGTGCACTGTTGTCGTGTTTCCTGCGCCAACTAGTGGCGGCATATCTGAAGCTCACTCGTAATTCGGATTTTGGCTTGCAATTCAAAGCAAAAAATCGACCGAGCAACGGCTTGTAACTCGGAAAAGTCGTAAGTTGCGGCACTCGTAAGTCAAGGTACCACTGTATATATTTCATGTTTTATATATACTCTGATAATTACTTTTATGTATCTGTATCTAAATAAACTTTCACACTGTACTGGAATGCAGGTACACATTAAAATCCTTAAGAGTGTCTTATTAGTCTTGAGGATGCCATATTAATAATGATAATAATACACAATAATAATCACTCTGAGGTGCATTAAATGTTGTACATTACGTTAAAATAAACATTTTCATTAATCCATCAATGATATGTTTTTTCAAAATTATATAATAAAAATGCTACATAACATAAACATGATAAATACACTCCACAGTAGAATAAATTAACATAAATATGAGATGTTGTGTAGATGAATGTGTATCAACCATAACCATATGTGTTCGTCTGTTTATTTACATCCTCCACGTTTCCGCTCTCATTTTTTCATTTTATTTTGATTACTCACCTCTCACCCTACACTAAGACTACAAATATTTTAGGGTAAGTAATGAGTGTACTGTGTGTATATTTTACTTTTTATTGTTTTACTACCTAGTTCTATATCTAACTTAAATATATGTTAGTGTAAACTTGTTATCTGACATTTATATGCATTTACGAGTGGGAAAAAATGGCATTCTGTTTTCCGGCGATGTGCACTTTTCGGTGGTAGCCTGGAACCTAACCTGCCGTATAAGTGGAGCCCTACTGTACAGTATAGCACTGACTTTTTGGGGTTATCCTAGGTAATTTACACTATGTATGATAACTGTACTTATGTGTACCTGTGTCTAAATTAACTTAGTCCTTGATTCTTTTCAAGAGACACCTGTCCATCAAGAATTATATACCAAAGGTAATTGCTTGAATGACAACAGAATCAAGAGCTAAGTTTATTTAGACTTATTAAAGCCATATAGCATGAGCTAATAGAATATTCAGTTCTCTTGTATTCACTGTAACATACCTAATGGTCATAGCGAAAAAATTCCTACACTGTTATTGCCCTATTAATCTTAAGTTAGTCTTAAGTTTGCCCAAAATGCTCTGCATATAAAGGGACTTTTGGCATGTACACCCAATTGTTATACTCCTTTGTACAAACATGTATCATGCTGAAATAAAATTATTTTTATTATTCTTATAGGCACAGGTACATGTAAGAACAGTTATCATATAAGGTGGACCCTTGGTTATTGGCCGTAATCCGTTCCAGAAGCTCGGCCTAAAACTGAAATGGCCGAAAACCGAAATAATATTTCCTATAAGAATTAATGTAAATACAATTAATCCGTTCCAGACAAAAATATTCACAAAAAAATAATTTTTTTAACAACTAATGCTTGCTTCTGGAAGATAGGGAGGAGGAAAGAGGGAGGAGTTAGTGTTTGGAAGGGTAAGCCCCCTCCATAAAGACTTCAGGTAGCGAAGCTCTCACTGAGGTTATTTCCCTTCTTTGTCTTTTAATGCCACTAGGACCAGCTTGAGTGTCACTGGGCCCGTCGCAGAACATATCTGTCAAGAGTGCTCTGTATCTGGCGTCTCTTTATGATTTCCTTGATGTGGGACAAAGTTTTGTCACTAAACATGTTGCAGATATGGCTTGTTTCAGCTTGGTCAGGGTGGTACTTTTTGACAAAACTTTGCATATCATTCCACTTTGCACAAATGTCCTTAATGAAGAAGGCACCTCCTTCACTCCATCTTCCTCCTCTGAAGCAAGTTCCTCAGCTGTGGCCTGTTGCTGTTCCAGGTGAAGCTCTTGCAGCTCTTCAGTGGTTAGCTCTTCCCTTTGGTCCTCCACCAACTCTTCCACATCCTCACCACTAACCTCCAACCCCATGGACTTCCCCAGTGCCACAATAGAGTCCACAACAGGCATAGGGTCCTCAGGGTCAGCCCCAAACCTTTCAAAATTCCTCTCTTGGGCACAATCTGGCCACAATTTTCTCCAAGCAGAGTTCAAAGTCCTGGAAGTCACTCCCTCCCAAGCCTTACCTATAAGGCTTATGCAGTGGAGGATAGTGAAGTAATTCCTCCAGAACTCATTAGGGTCATCTGTCCAAGGTCACTTCAATGCACTTTTGAAACACTGCTTTGGTGTAGAGTTTTTTGAAGTTAGAAATGACCTGCTGGTCCATGGGCTGGAGGAGAGGAGTGGTGTTAGGAGGCAAGAACTTCACTGTGCAAAAACTGAAGTCCCTAAACACTTAGTCTTACAAGTCTGGAGGATGTGCAGGAGCATTGTCCAGTACCAGGCGGTACATGAGTGGCAATTTATGCTCCAGGAGGTATTTTTTCACACTGGGGCCAAACATATCATTAACCCAGTCTTTGAAAATTTGCCTTGTGACCCATGCCTTATTATTAGCTTTCCACATCACATACAATCTATTCTTGATGACATTTTTTTCTTGAACACACTGGGATTTTCAGAGTGACACACAGTATTTTCTTCCAAAACAGGCCTGTTTTGTCACAACTGAACACTTGTTGGGGTTCGAATCCTTAGCCTCTATGTACTCCTTAAATTTAGCTACAAATTTTTTCAGCCGTATATTTGTCAGAACTGGCAGTCTCACCATGCCTTACAACACTGTGTATGCCACTACGCTTCTTAAATCTCTCAAACCAGCCTTTGCTGGCCCTAAATTCACTAAATGCAGCACTTGTTCCAGGAGTTTTCTTTAAAAGATCCTCATGCAACTGCCTTGCCTTCTCACAAATAATCGACTCCACAACACTGTCTCCCACTAATTCTTTTTCCTTAATCCACAATAATAATAATGTTTCCAGATCTTCCATTATTTGTGATCTTTGTTTCGTTAGCATATTTACTCCTTTCGCAACATTAGCTTTTTTAATTAGTTCTATCTTTACCAGTATGGAAGTGATTGTTGATTTGTCTTTGTTGTATACATCCTGGCAAGTTCCAACACCCGCACACCACTCTCACATTTTTCAATCACCTCTCTCGAATTCCATGGTGTTTCTCACTTTCTTACCACAGGAAATTTACTAGGAACTTTCTTTGGAGCCATGGTTACTTATTTTGCAGTTGCACTTAAAAAACCCACCAAAAACAATGGAAAACAAGCAAACTGTTTGGATGAATGGGCAGAAGCTTCCTCACACACTGAGAGACACAGCCAAACTGATGCACGAACGGCTGCGCCGGTGGGTGGACACATCCCATACAGCTGATAAGTGAAATACAGCCCGATAACCGGTAGCCGAAAAACTGGCCTATAACCGAGTTGGCCGATAAGAGGAACAGCTGATAACCAAGGATCCACTGTATAGTATAAATTACCTAGAATAACCCAAAAAAGCCAAAGTGCTATACTGCTTGTTGATGTGAGGAATAAGCACGACTGTGGCAATACGCAATTCCATTTGTTTAGACGTTATGGTTCTGCAATGCGTGTAATACATGTTTGGCTGGCCAGCTCTGTCTGTCTCTGTCTGCCTGTCTGTGTGTCAAAGAGAGCCGCTCATGAACCAGAATCAAAAACTAAGTTTATTTAGGTACAGGTACACATAACTACAGTTATCATAATGCTATACCGTGCTTGTAAATATAAGGCATAAACATTACTGTAGCAAATAATACACATTTTGGCCACAGTTGCATCTTTTCGCTTGTTCAGACGTGATGATTCTACAGTGTGTGTAATACCTGCTCGGCTAGCTTACAATCATCGTTTGCACATACATGTCCCATGAGTCTCAGATATGTGTTTGTGATTAACTTAGTTGATTCCTGCATACTAGTCAATAAGAGCAGTGTTTACATATGCTGCTGTGTATGATAATTTATTTAGCTGTATTCATGTGTATATTTACCTGAATAAACTACTAACTTGATTGATTTGCTGTACTGACTTAACTTATTGCTGACAACTTACTGACTTGACTGATTGACTTACTGACTGACTTGACTTATTGAGTGACATATTACTGACTTGACTGTACTGACTTGAGTGACTACTCACTTGACTTACCAACTGACTGGACTACCTCACAAATGACTTATTGACTTGACTGGGCTCACTTAATTGACTGCACTGACTTGACTGGCCTACCGACTTGACTACCATCCACCTCAGCCCAGTAGGGACACAGCATGCCTCTCCACTCCCTTCACAATCATCAACACCAGTAACCACAATTTAATGTAAGAAATATTATTTGTGAGGCATTTGTAGCCTTAAACAATAGAAAAACATAATACATAATGACAATGAATAACATTTTACATTATCATTTTTATTTCGTAATCTAGACGTAAAAAAAGTTGTTTGGCATTTTTGGGAGTCGCAGGAATGCAAACCTATTTTTCCCCTAAGTTCTTGAGTTCCTTTAACATGGATTCGTCTAACACTGCATTTTCAGGAATGTAACTACTGTCGTAATCGATGGTCTACTGTATCTTAAAATGTATTTACTAGTGTCAATGGGCTGTTCAGTAAAGTACTGTAACTGCTGTAGCTTAATTTTTGTTTTATTTGAAAATCATGTATATACATTTGGTAACTACTTGGCATCAATGTGAGTATAAAAAACATGTCATTAATAATTAGCATGAGGATTAATTCTTTGGAAATTGCTGCTAAATATAGCATAATTAAAACACTTATCAAATGTCAGATCAATTTTGGTAAAATTTTAATCAAGATTTTAAGAGATTACTGTATAAACATTGAGGGGATAATAACAAGGAATCATATTATTCAATGAGTAATGCATATTACTCAGGAGACTTGGCTGCCCACTGATTGTGAAAAACAACTGCTGGAGTTCTCTTCATAAAGCAATGCATAGAGACAAGGTTTGCATGCCTCCTCTAGCATTCCTGTACTTAAAAGTTTCCTCTACTGTTTGCCATTTAGCTTAGTTTAAAGTGATCACAAATGAAAGCTAAAAAAGTAAATTTTTAATTTTACATTAATTAATAATGGAAATTACTTATGCTATGAAAAAAAAAATATTTATTTTGAACCAACATCTTCAAATCTCAAATTAGTTCATTACACTACAGGTGTAACAGTGCCATAGAATTCTATGTTCCATAGAATAATATTTGAAGCACACATTTGATCATATTTATATATAAAAATGTTAAAAGTGTTGACACAAACATACCATATATTTAATTTTACAATGCTTACCACCATAAATGAAATGCATAAACATGCTAAATTTCTTATTTCAACAAACAAAATAATGATTTCAAACTTCGTTAACCTTTGGTTGTTTAGTGTTAGGTAATTTATATGACTGTTTTTAATTCATAAAAAATAGTGAGAATGTTTAGCAAAATATTTCATGCTTTACTGTATAGTAATTTATAAAAGTATGTAAGTAATTACAATTATGATATCTCTAAGAATAAAACACTTATATGGTTTAAAATAAGCACTCATATTCCCTGAAATTAGCTTTGCATATTACGAACATAACAACTATTAATGTAATTCAATAACAATTACATTTCAGCTTATTACAAATACATAAGTATTCTAATTTCATGATAATACTAAGTCACTGTTAAGCTAATTTGTTTTTCTAATTAATGTGATAGAAGATAAAGGTATACTCAGCTTAATGCAAATAGTCATTTAAGTGATAAAGAATAGTGATGCTGATGCTGTTGCTTTGAACTTTAAATAGTGACAATAATAATAATTAAAGAAATTAATTAGATTTTCTTGAACAAGTCTGCATTTTGTCACTATGTATTGGTATCAAAATACGATTGTGAAATTCAGTGCCTTGTTTTAAATCTCTGACTTCACTTAGTTTCATAATTATGAGCTTTACTTGTTACATAATAGTTATCATTTTTTTGTCTCTAACGGCATCTTTACTGGAACACCCTTTTTAAAGTGGTTTCATCTTTTTCTTTTGCCTTTGGCCTTTTTCTTTCTGCCACGCTTTTTGGAGGATGAATTGGGAGATGCTTTTGAATCTGACTTTTTTAATGAAGCTCTGTAAAAGAGAAAAAATCTATTAGTTTGAGTGTGTGAAAGTGACAGCCAGAAAGACAGACACAAATACAAAGTGTGGTGTGGGTGACTGGTGTGCGTCGCATCCTAGGACAAAACTGACCTAATTTGCCCGAAATGCTCTGCATAACAAGGGGCTTTCTGTACAGTAGTATGTCATTGATGTCATCTAGGCCTGTATACCAATGTACATGTACTTGTAACAAATAAAGATATTATTGTTATTCTTTCTTTCAACACACCGGCCATATCCCACCGAGGCGGGGTGACCCAACAGGAAAAATGAAAGTTTCTCCTTTTATATTAAGTAATATATACAGGAGAAGGGGTTACAAACCCCCTTGCTCCCGGCATTTTAGTCGCCTCTTACGACACGCATGGCTTACGGAGGAAGAATTCTATCCCACTTCCCCATGAAAATTATTGTTATTATTATTATTAAATAAGTAGGTCTGGTAGCAAACATTCTGTGGAAACATGTCAATATGTGATCACAGTCTATCCAGTGGGATAGACTCCATTTTAACTGCTGTTTTCCATTTTTATGGAAAGAGTATGCAATGTAGAAGATGGGAAACTACCAAAGGAAAGGAGGGTTACAATACACTCATCAAATTTCAACCTTTCATTCCTCAACATTCGCTGAAAATGAAAAAAACAAGTATCATCATATGTTATCAAAATATCTTTTTTGCAGAATTTTAGTACAGTAAACCCTTGATTGAACATACTGCACTTTGGAAATACAGTCATACCAAGCTTTACATTGTTTTGGCCTATGTCAAATTCACCTTTATGCCATTTTCTAGAGTGAATTTCAGTTCAGTGAATATCATTACGTCCAACTTTACATCACTCAGCAACATCACCTGTGTCATAATTTTTTTAATTGTGTTCATTATTTATTAAAAAAATATGACTACAATGTGTTTTTAGTGTACTCTAAGGTTTAACAATAGTTATACTCTTTTGTGAGTTATTTACACTAGTTTTATGGTGTTTGCCATCATTTTAAGGCATTTTTAAGGCATTCTGTCCAATTTACATCAAAAACTGGGTTATGTCACAGCTCTCTGAATCAATTAATGACGTAGGGCGGGGTATGACTGTACAAGACAAAATCCATTGGATAAACTGATATGAAAACAGACAGTCCATTGGTTACAGAACTGTCTGATATTGTAATGCTTACTGTGAAACAATCTCATCTCTGTCTACCTCAGTCACCATTACTGGTCACTTGCTCTCCCCTCCCTAATAGTAGCTTTGCTTAAGCCCTTTATGCACTCCTAGCTGCTTCTGCTATGTTAACCATTTCTTTGTTGTTGTCTTTATTTTCCTACCTCTGTGACAGCAGGTTGTATGTCACTGCAACTACTCCTTTGGGTCCTCTAGAGTATTATTCATATGTAGTAGCAAAAATGGCAGGGGCATAAAAATATATATCACGAAAGCCTGTTGTGAAACTTATGGGATACTGATGATCTCACAGATTTTTTAATAGTCTGCTCCAACTATTCAAGCTTTTCAAGCTTTTCATAAGTTATAACTTTTCCAAATGCTCTCAAGGCAAATATCATAAAAACATTTTTTTTTCCACACTTGCAGAATATTTCACAAAATACTTCATGTTGTCCAGAAAATAGTTACAAACAACAAGAAAAATCCATAACTTGTATTAATAGATCACATGCTAACTCTGAGAGACAGTAAGGAAAACCCACTAACTTGGAGCCTCTAGGAGTGGCTGGTGCTGGGGCTGGTCTTTTTCTTGATGGTTGTAGTTGCTGCTTTACAAGATCACCCATCTTTCCTTGCTCTGCTAACATAGCCAGGAAAGTGATGATAAACTGATCATAATTGTGAGTTCTCCTACTGTCATCAATCTGTTGAGAGTTAAACAATTAATAGCCCTTCACTGCTCTCACCATATTGTCATCACACATCTTTCCTATATTATGCAAATTTTGTTTTGTGGTCAAAGATACATATGCACTTTTTAAGACATTTATTAGGAAAAGTTTTATCATGAGTGACTTCTACAGTACTAATATAGAAACAGCTAAAGAAGTGCATAGGTGAAACAGCAAGAACTCTGGAACTGAGAGTATGTGAAGACAGGTGCATGCACACATGTACATGTACATATGTGTAACTTCAACAACCAGAGCAACACAGGAGCACACAGCCACTTTATGCAGCAGGAAGAAGGCACATTAGTTATCTGAGAAAATAACCTATTCCATCCTAAGTGTTCAGATACTGCCTGATCAGCCACCTATGCTACAACAAAAAAATTCAGTAGATATGGCATTTCCGAAGTCTTGGCAAACAGACTACTACCCAACCTGGATACTGTAGTTAGAAGACACCAGCCAGCATGGTCATACCTACTGCCTCCATCCATACATATACATTACATTCCCACTTTTTATTTGTGCTCCCTTTCATCTGACTAATATATACACGTGTATATATACATGTATATATATATACAGTGGACCTCCGGTATTCTATATTAATCCGTTCCTGAGAGCTCATCGAATACCGAAAATATC
Source organism: Cherax quadricarinatus (assembly GCF_026875155.1). Classification (NCBI taxonomy): domain Eukaryota; kingdom Metazoa; phylum Arthropoda; class Malacostraca; order Decapoda; family Parastacidae; genus Cherax; species Cherax quadricarinatus. Next base: position 60,445,101 of record NC_069417.1, on the reverse strand, counting down.
GAAAAGCGAATCGATTTTCCCCATAAGAAATAATGGAAATCAAATTAATCCATGCAAGACACCCAAAAGTATAAAAAAAAAAAAAATTTTACCACGTGAAATATTAATTTTAATACACACAAACTGAAGAAGACATGCACAGTTACATGACACTTACCTTTATTGGAGATCTGGTGATGATTGATGGGATGGGAGGAGGGGAGAGTGTGGATGGTGTTAGTGTGGATGGTGTTAGCCTTCCATTAGGACTTGAGGTAGCAAGTCCTTTTCAGGGGTTACTTCCCTTCTTCTTTTAATGCCACTAGGACCAGCTTGAGAGTCACTGGACCTCTGTCGCACAACAAATCTGTCCATAGAGCTCTGTACCTCAAGTTCCTTTACGATTTGTCTAAAATGGGCCACAACATTGTCATTGTAATAGTCACCAGCACGGCTTGCAATAGCTGTGTTAGGGTGATTTTCATCCATAAAGGTTTGCAGTTCAACCCACTGTGCACACATTTCCTTAATTTTTGAAGTGGGCACAATGGATTCCACAACTGGCATAGGCTTCTCAGGGTTAGCCCCAAACCCTTCAAATTATTATTATTATTATAATCAAAAAAGAAGCGCTAAGCCACAAGGGCTATACAGCGCTGCAGGGTAGGGAAGGAAGCGAGGGTACTGGATGGCAGAAGGGAGGAGGGATGATCAGTAGGTTACAGAAAACAGCGGGGCAGGGGATAGTACGGGGGTAGAGGGTAGCAAGAGATTGAAGTAGAAAGGGCTGAAGGTATCAGAATTTGTGAAGTAAGTCAGTTGTTGTCAAAAAGTCAATGAGAGAGTCTGGATGAAAGGAGGGTCCATCAGCGAGAAGGGAAGGTAAAGAGAGAGCATCAGAGCGAAGACGACGATGGAGGTAAATTCTGCATGCTCGTTGATAAAGTGGGCAGTCCAACAGAATGTGGCTGACTGATAATGGAACTTGGCAATTCTCACAGAGAGGAGCAGGGCACCTCTCCATGAGATATCCATGAGTAAAACGAGTATGGCCAATGCGAAGACAGGAGAGAGTAGTCTCCCAACCTCGACACTGGTGATAAGAAGACGGCCAGTAACCTATACTCGGTTCAATAGATTGAAGTTTGTTGCCGAGCATAGTAGACCAACGTTGTTGCCAACGGGTGTGAAGTTGGGAAGATATTGCAGCAAAATAGTCCGTAAATGGAATACCTCTACATGAAACTGGTAGGTCATGTACTGCTGACCGCGCAGCAGTGTCTGCCTGTTCATTGCCCTGTACGTCAACATGACCAGGGACCCAACAAAAAACAATATCTTTATGCTTGGTAAAGATGTGGCGTAGCCAAAGTTGGATACGGAGGACTAAGGGGTGAGGTGTATCAAATTTCTGTATAGCCTGTAAAGCACTAAGGGAGTCTGAGACAACCACAAATGATGACACAGGCATAGATGCAATACGGATAAGTGCTGTAAGGATAGCATACAATTCAGCAGTAAAAATACTAGCCGAAGATAGTAAATGCCCTTGTACGATGCTGTCCGGAAACACTGCTGCGAATCCTACGCCGTCAGAAGACTTAGAGCCATCTGTGTACACAGCAATGGCATGAGAATGAGAGTGAAAGTGGTCAAGAAAAAGAGAGCGGGAAGCGACCGTAGACAGTTGGGCTTTCGAGCAAGGGAGAGAGAAAGAACAGACTCGAACAGCTGGAACTTCCCAGGGGGTAGGGAAAAGTGAGATGCTACATGTACATAGAAAGGTGGTAATTGAAGAGAAGACAAGAGCGAATGAAGGCGAAGAGAGAAGGGACGGAGTAAACAGGGGCGGCAAACAAATAAAGAATGTCTACTAATATCAGTGACCATTCTATAAATGGAAGGATTGCGGAGATCATGAGAACGTACATAGTAGCGAAGGCAATGGGCATCACGGCGATCGGATAAGGATGGAAAGTTCACTTCTGCATAGAGGCTCTCGACAGGGGAAGAGCGAAAAGCACCAAGGCATAAACGTAATCCTTGGTGATGAATGGGGTTAAGGCTAGAGAGAGTAGCAGGAGATGCTGCTGAATAGATCTGGTCACCATAATCAAGTTTCGATAAAATAAGGGTGGAATGTAGGCGAAGGAGGGTTCGACGATCAGCTCCCCATGAAAGATGAGCAAGGGTTTTAACCCTTTCAGGGTCCAAGGCCCAAATCTGGAGTCACGCACCAGTGTCCAAGAATTTTCAAAAAAAAATTTTGTTATTTTTTCTTATGAAATCGTAGAGTATCTTTTTGTGAAGGTAATAAAAGAAAAAGTACGAAATTTGGTGGAAAATTGACGAAATTATGCTCTCGCGAATTTTGATGTGTCAGCGATATTTACTAATCGGCGATTTTGCCGACTTTGACTCCCATTTTAGGCCAATTACATTATCCCAATCAACCAAATTCTTAGCTATTTCACTAGTATTACTTCTATTCTATCGATTGAGCACAAGAAATTGCCAAGTCAACTGTTTCAACTACAAAATAAAGTGATCGGAAATTGTTAATTTGGCCAATTTAACACAAAGTTCAAAATATTCCAATTTCAAAATAGGGTCCAGAATAAACAATGTAGGTATTCCTGGCACTAAACTAACATTTCCTCTGTTCATTAGTTATGTTGTGAGGCTTTACAAATAAATTCCATTTTGATTTTTTATTCACATAATGAATTTTTATTCACACCAAAAAATAGAAGATTTACTGTTATGCAATACTGTAATAATTGTATAAATATCATCACCATATTTGTGAATGTATATTAGACCCACCAGCTGACGTGTATTAGACGTGTGAGGTCGTTTGTTTACTCTTGAATATCGGCAAAAATTTAACATTTCCACTATTTTGAGCTCAGTTTCAAGCCATTTCCAGCGCTAAAACCAATCAAAATCATCTCTATTTCAGTAATATGTCTTCCATTCTATCAAATGAGACCAAGAAATCGCAAATACAACTATAAAAAACATACGAAAAAACACTGCAAAGTTGCTGTTTTAATCGAAAAATCATGATTTCATTTTTTTTCTCTCATTATACACAGTGTGCTGCAGGATCTGTTTTATGTGGTGCACACATACCACATAGATGTATTCTCTCATATCTAGGCCCAAATGTACCACTCACAGTTTATCAGAGTGAGCTGAGCTCATGGCATAGATCTACGGTTTGGACACTCACCGTAAAGCCGTAGATCTACGGGATGGACCCTGAAAGGGTTAAGAAGGTTCAGCCGGCTGTGACAAGTTGCCTTCAGAGAGGTAATGTGAGGTTTCCAGGATAACCTACGATCAAAGAGGAGGCCCAGAAACTTGACTGTATCACGTTCAGGGATACAGGAGCCATAGAGGTACAAAGGATGATCGGAGATGACAGAGCGTCTAGTGAAAGTAATTTGGTGGGTTTTAGTGCTGGAAAATTTAAACCCACGTGTGGTGGCCCAATTGGAAACACGGTCGACTGCATGCTGGAGAGAAACTGTAATAAGGTGACAGTCAGCGCCTGCACAGGCAATAGCGAAGTCATCAACATAGAGTGATGACCAAATATTTGATGAAAGACTACAGGCCAAATCATTAATAGCAAGGAGAAAAAGTGTTGTGCTCAGAACACATCCCTGGGGGACACCTTCAGCTTGGATAAAGTCCGGGGAGAGTACATTATTAACCCGAACACGGAAATGCCTGTCAGTTAAAAAGTTCTTAAGGAAGGATGGTAGATTGCCTCGAAGGCCTAAGGAGTGGGCTTGGGCTAAAATATTTTACCTCCAAGTTGTGTCATATGCCTTCTCAAGGTCAAAAAATATGGCAATAACTGAGTGGTTATTCGCAAAGGCATTACGAACATACGCATCCAAGCGTAGTAAGGGGTCTATGGTAGAACGTCCCTTACGAAAGCCATATTGACGAGTGGAGAGACTGTTGTGTGTCTCTAAATACCACACTAAACGTCTATTTACTAGGCGTTCCATCACTTTGCAAACTGCACTGGTAAGAGCAATGGGACGATAGTGGGAGGTTTCATGTCCCGTAGTGCCTGGTTTGTGGAAAGGGAGAACAATGGCGGATTTCCACAGATGTGGAAGAACTCCTTGTGACCAAATAAGATTGTAAAGGCGTAATAGGACTGCAAGGGCTGACTGATGTAAATGTTGTAGCATACGAGTATGAATGTCGTCGGGCCCAGCTGCCGATGATCGGCAAGCTGAGAGTGTTGCCTCCAGTTCTTGAAGTGTAAAAGGCACATTATACTGTTCTTCTCTGAGAGAAGAAAAGTCCAAGGGTGCTAACTCTCTGGCAGACTTTGAGGAAAGAAATGAGGGGCATAGATGGAGTCCCTGAGAAATACGGACCAGATGATTGCCAATTTCATTGGCAACATCTAGTGGGTTTGCTATATCAACACCGGCAACCCGCAGAACAGGAGCCGGGTCAGGAGAATATTTACCACTCAGTTTTCATACTTTTTTCCAGATTGCACTCATAGAGGAAGCAGAGGTGATGGTGGAGACATAATCTCGCCAGCAAGTGCGTTTAGCGTCACGGATGACACGGCGAGCGATTGCACGCTTCTGCTTAAAATCAAGAAGTCTCTCTGTGGTTCTATTGTACTGGTACCTGCCCCATGCAGCACGTTTCAAACGTACTGCACGAGCACAAGCAGGAGACCACCAAGGCACGCATTTCTGAGAATGCCTGCCCGAAGTTTGGGGTATAGAATGAGAAGCTGCGGTTAAAACGGAGGACGAGAAGAGGTGTAAAAGCTCATCGATGGAGGACGAAGAAGGAACCTCTCTAAAAACAGTTAGGTGTGAGTAAAGGTCCAATTTGCCGATCATATTGCCAGCTGGGATGGAAGAGGTGATAATATAAAGGGGAAGTAAGAATGATTGGGAAATGATCGGCATGTAAGTCCGGAAACAGACCAAGTAAAGTCTAATGCGGCAAGGAAGAGCAAACTGAGAGATCGATGCAAGAGAGATGTGAGCCCGAGGATCAAAATGGGGGAGTACCTGTTTTTAAAAAACATGGAGGGGGGGGGGTGGAAAGAAAAGCCTCTAACTGAATGCCACGGAATACATGAAAAACCCCCCCCCCAAGGAAATGGGGGCATTAAAATCACCAAGAAAACAGATGGGTGGTGGTAAGAAAAAAAGAAAGGCAAAAACCGGGGAATAGAAAATGCCCGAGAAGGAGAGAGATATAAAAAACAGAGCGTATACCCCTATGCAATGGAACGGGCTGCTGTGAAGCAGCAAGTACGAACAAATAGCAGGCAGGGAAATTCAGGGGCGTAAAAAAGGGCACTTTCTTTAAAAGGGTCCCATCGGAAAGGATCTGAAAAATAAAAAAAAATTATAGCCTGAGAGGGGAGAGATAACACAAGTGTAATTTTGGTTCCTGAAGCAAACCCCAACAGGGGAAAACGGGAGAGAAACATCTGAAGCCACCCCAAAAACCCCGGGGCCGCGTATATTCCCTGAAAAAGGGCCATGCCGGCAATGATAAAGATACCTGAAATCTCGGGAAAGGGGTTCCTACGGCAAAGGGGGGTTAAAGAGTCCCATGCGGAGGCAGGGAAAACGTTAAAGCAGCAAGGAACGGTGCGCTGTGAAAAAAGGGGTTTTGCGAGTGGAGTAAAGGAGAGAGAAGGACGGGGGGGGATCGTGTCCATTGGGGTTTGTCTCTGCAATATTTTCGAGATTGCTTCAAGGTTTCAGAATTCAGAATGTCATTGGGAGACAATACGGGGAAATGGTAGGGGGGAGGATGATAAAGATGGAACTGAAAGGGACGTACCAAAGGTGGGGGGCCCCGGAAAAGGGTGGGGGGAACTGGAAAAGCGGGAAGGGGGACAAAAGGGGCAAAAACCTGGGGGGTGGCAGAAAGGAAAAACTTGGGAGGGCCCCGGGAAGGAAGGTACAGTACAAGGAGAGGGTAACCCCCCTTGTAACGAGCCAGGAGAGGGGGAGAACCAGGTACGGACAGGAAGGGAAAATGAGGAGGGGAAATGGGGAGGGGGATTAACGGACCTTTTTTTTACTTTTAGAAGTAAAGGGATGATTGGGAGGAGGGTGTCAAAAGAGATCTCGTCCTACTGAGGCTTGGAGAGGGAACACGAAGAAGGAGTCAAACTGGCGTTGAAATAGGCTCTGAGCCGAGACAGCAAAAGAATTAGCTACGGAGGACTATGGGAGAGGTAACCACAGAGGTGGGGGGAAAGTGGGGTCCAGAAGTGGGGGGAGTTTTTAAAAAAGGGGGAATAAGAAACAAGGTTTTTTCTTCCTGGGGCGGAGATGAAACGCCATGGCAAAGGGGACCTTTTTGCCCTTTGAGGTAAAGGATTTCCCGCCGTTTTTAAATAACTTGACAAAGGCGAAGTCGAAGGGTTTAGCCTCAGACAATTAAGGCAAGAGGGAGGTCTTTTCAAGACGTATTAGAATGGCATCGGGACCCAAGGGCTGGGGTTCGCAAAATTTCGCTGGATGGGCCCAAAACGCCAGCAATTTCTACACTGTTGCGGTGTAGGGGTCACCTTTCGAACTTTTAACCCATGTCCCGCTACTAAACTGAGGATGGGAGTTACGGCGCAAAATTAAACGAGCCCCATTTCTAGGGTTTGTCCCCCTGCCGCGGCAGGGAAAAACGTAATGCTACCTTTAGGGTTTTGGGAATCTTGGATTTTCCGCTGTTCAAGAACAGTGCCACATGTCGGAAATTTGTTGAATATGTTTGGGGGCAGAATGACGGTACCACTACAAAAATTGAGGGGGTGACTTTTTTTTAATTTTTTTGGGGGTTGGTTTTTTGTTTTTCTGGGGTTTTTTTTGGTGTTTTTTTTTTTGTTTTTTTTTTTTTTTTTTTTTTTTTTTTGTTTTTTTTTTTTTTTAATATAAGGACGTTCGATTTTTTGAAAAACGAGAAAGGGGGGGGAAGACTGGGTAATTGTCGGGGACATGGGACCAGAGGTTTCCACTGGAAGGGCCGCCCCAATTCGAAAATTTGCCCCTAAAGGGGGAAACGGGAAAGTGAAGGAAGCAAGGTCAGTAAAACGAAGGAGTCGTGAGGCTAGTTTCCCGAAGCGGGTGAGGAAACCCAGGGAGAGGTCGGGCTAGGAGGCCGAAAAAGGGGGTCCGCGGGCCCGGGGAATAATTTGGGGGCAAGAAGGGGGCCCCGGGGAGCAGGTTTTGGACTAGCGGCCCCAGGGGTTGGTTTCCTTTTTTTCCGTTTTTTAAGAAAAAAAGAAAAAAGGAAAATAAAAATAAAAAAAAGGGGAATAAAAAAGGGGGGGCCGGGGGGGGTGTTCCAAAGGGGGTAAAAGGGCCAGTCTCCTCCCGAAAGGCCCCCCGCAAAAGCTCACATCCCTGCCTCCCCCCCGCCCCCCGGCTTTCCGGGGGGGCCCTCCTCGCCGGCTCCTCCCGGGGAAAAGGAGGGGGCGGGAAAAACCGCCACAAAAGCATAAAACCCCCTAGGCCACCACCCGCGGAATCGAAAGGGGGCTTCCCCCAAAATACCCCTCGCCCGGGGGGAGACACCCAAAGCCACCCCCGGGTACTGGGGAGGGTCGGCACCCGGGGAATCCAGATCCACGGCAAACTACGCCACTGCCCAAAAACCTCAACGGGAAGGGATGGGCCCCGTACCCTTTCCCCTACCTAAAAAACAGGTGCCTGTGGGGAAAAAAAAAAAAAAAAGGCCAAAAAGGAAGGGCAAAAGGGAGGGGTGGGGAGGAGGAGGAGGAGGAAAGGAAAAAGGGGAGGATGGGGAGGATGGGATAGGGAACGGGGGATTGGGGGGTAATTAGGTTCGGTCTGAGGAAGTAGACCGACAGGTCTAATTCCTCAGACCAAGAGCCTCTTCACCACGCCAAGGAGCCCCCCTTGAAGAGGCCAAACCCTTCAAAATCTTTCTTAATTTCCATACTAATTCTCACCCTTTTTACCACAGGGTTGGCACTAGAAGCTTTCTTGGGGCCCATGGTGACTTATTTTGCAGAAACAAGCACCAAAAACAGTGATAATATGGAATGTACCGTATGTATCCTTAGATGTGCGCACACTGGCTGGCTTGTAAACACTGGCACACACAGGGCAGTTCAGGCCACACGTGGACACGTCTCGTACGAATCGTATCGAATACCGGGTTTTCAATCGGATACCGAGGCAAAATTTTTGCGTTAAAATGCATCGAATACCGGATTTATCGAATACCAATTCCATCGAATACCGGGGATCCACTGTATATATTTTTTTTTTCAACAAACCAGCTGTATCCCACCAAGGCAGGGTGGCCCAAAAAGAAAAACGAAAGTTTCTCTTCTTAAATTTAATAATTTATACGGGAGAAGGGGTTACTAGCCCCTTGCTCCCAGCATTTTAGTCGCCGCTTACATCACGCATGGCCTACGGAGGAAGAATTCTGTTCCACTTCCCCATGGAGTGTGTGTATATATATATATATATATATATATATATATAATATATATATATATATATATATATATATATATATATATATATATATATACTATATCAATAACAACACTGCACTAGCCAAGAACTCGAACCCATGCTGCTTTGGCCTGCTTCATGGTTGGCGAACATGCATGACGCCCTAATCCACTGGACCATACGATCCTTACAAGTAGGGCATCCAGCGGAACTGGATGTTGTACTCCCTACCCAGGGGCACATGATGGTGTGGATGACTCTAGGCTAATTTCATTCTAGTCCCTGTTTGGTGTACTAGTTCAACGAGCAGTATTTTATATTATTGTGACCACGAACGAGTGGTATTGATCAATAACAACACTGCACTAGCTAAGAACTCGAACCCATGCTGCTTTGGCCTGCCTCATGGTGGGTGAAAACGCATGATGCCCTAATCCACTGGACCATACGATCTTTACAAGTAGGGCATCCAGCGGAACTGGATGTTGTACTCCCTACTCAAGGACACACGATGGTGTGGATGACTCTAGGCTAATTTCATTCTAGTCCCTGTTTGGTGTACTAGTTCAACGAGCAGTATTTTATATTATTGTGACCACGAACGAGTGGTATTGATCAATAACAACACTGCACTAGCCAAGGACTCGAACCCATGCTGCTTTGGTCTGCCTCATGGTGAGCGAAAATGCATGATGCCCTAATCCACTGGACCATACGATCCTTACAAGTACGGCATCCAGCGGAACTGGATGTTGTACTCCCTACCCAAGGACACACGATGGTGTGGATGACTCTAGGCTAATTTCATTCTAGTCCCTGTTTGGTGTACTAGTTCAACAAGCAGTACTTTATACAATTGTGACCACGAACGAGTGGTATTGATCAATAACAACACTGCACTAGCCAAGGACTCGAACACATGCTACTTTGGCCTGCCTAATGGTGGGCGAAAACGCATGATGACCTAATTCACTGGACCATACGATCTTTACAAGTAGGCATCCAGCGGAACTGGATGTTGTACTCCCTACTCAAGGACACACGATGGTGTGGATGACTCTAGGCTAATTTCATTCTAGTCCCTGTTTGGTGTACTAGTTCAACGAGCAGTATTTTATATTACTGTGACCACAAACGAGTGGTATTGATCAATAACAACACTGCACTAGCCAAAGCAGCATGGGTTCGAGTCCTTGGCTAGTGTAGTGTTGTTATTGATCAATACCACTCGTTCGTCGTCACAGTAACATAAAATACTGCTCGTTGAGCTAGTACACCAAACAGGGACTAGAATGAAATGAGCCTAGAGTCATCCACACCATCGTGTGTCCTTGGGTAGGGAGTACAACAACCAGTTCCACTGGATGCCCTACTTGTAAGGATCGTATGTCCAGTGGATTAGGGCGTCATGCGTTTTCACCCACCATGAGGCAGGCCAAAGCAGCATGGGTTTGAGCCCTTTGGGCTAGTGCAGTGTTGTTATTGATCAATACCACTCGTTCGTGGCCACATATATATATATATATATATATATAACAAGTCGGGCCGTCTCCCACCGACGCAGGGTGACCCAATAAGAAAGAAAATCCCCAAAAAGAAGATACTTTCATCATCATTCAATTCTTTCACCTCACTCACACATTATCACTGATTTTGCAGAGGTGCTCAGAACACAACAGCTTAGAAGCATATATGTATAAAGATACACAACATATCCCTCCAAACTGTCAATATCTTGAACCCCTCCTTTAGAGTGGAGGCACTGTACTTACCATTTCCAGGACTCAAGTCCGGCAATATAAAAATAACCGGTTTCCCTGAATCCATTCACTAAATATTACCCAGCTCACACTCCAACAGATCATCAGGATCCAAACCCCCATTCGTCTCCATACACTCCTATCTAACATGCTCACGCACGCCTGCTGGAAGTCCAAGCCCCTCGCCCACAAAACCTCCCTTACGCCTTCCTTCCAACCTTTTCGAGGATGACCCTACCCGCCTTCCTTCCCCTACAGATTTAAATGCTGTCCATGTCATTCTACTTCGATCCATTCTCTCTAAATGACCAAACCACCTCAACAACCCCTCTTCAGCCCTCTGACTAATACTTTTATTAACTCCACACCTTCTCCTAATTTCCACACTCCGAATTTTCTGCATAAAATTTACACCACACATTGCCCTTAGGATATCTCCCTGCCTCCAACCGCCTCCTCGCTGCTGCATTCACAACCCAAGCTTCACACCCATACAAGAGTGTTGGTACTACTATACTTTCATACATTCCCTTCTTTACCTCCATAGATAATGTTTTTTGTCTCCACATATACCTCAATGCACCACTCACCTTTTTCCCTCATCAGTTCTATGATTAACCTCATCCTTCATAAATCCATCCGCTGACACGTCAACTCCCAAGTATCTGAAAACATTCACTTTTTCCATATTCCTCCTCCCCAATTTGATATCCAATTTCTCTTTATGTAAATCATTTGACACCCTCATCACCTTAATCTTTTCTATGTTCACTTTCAACTTTCTACCTTTACACACACTCCCAAACTCATCCACTAACCTTTGCAATTTTTCTTTAGAATCTCCCATAAGCACAGTATCATCAGCAAAAAGCAACTGTGTCAATTCCCATTTTGTATTTGATTCCCCATAATTTAATCCCACCCCTCTCCCAAACACCCTAGCATTTACTTCTTTTACAACCCTATCTTTAAATATATTAAACAACCATGGTGACATTACACATCCCTGTCTAAGACCTATTTTTACTGGGAAGTAGTCTCCCTCTCTTCTACACACCCTAACCTGAGCCTCACTATCCTCATAAAAACTCTTTACAGCATTTAGTAATTTACCACCTATTCCATATATTTGCAACATCTGCCACATTGCACCCCTATCCACTCTATCATATGCCTTTCCTAAATCCATAAATGCAATAAAAACTTCCCTACCTTTATCTAAATACTGTTCACATATATGCCTCAATGTAAACACTTGATCTACACATCTCCTACCTACTCTTAAACCTCCTTGCTCATCCGCAATCCTATATTCTGTCTTACCTCAAATTCTTTCAATTATAACCCTACCGTACACTTTACCTGGTATACTCAGTAAAATTATTCCTCTATAAATTTTACAATCTCTTTTGTCCCCCTTACCTTTATATAAAGGGACTATACATCCTCTCTGCCAATCTCTAGGTACCTTCCCCATTTATTAAACAAAAGTACCAACCACTCCAACACTATATCCCCCCTGCTTTTAACATTTTTTGTCATGATCCCATCAGTTCCAGCTGCTTTACCCCCTTTCATTCTACGTAATGCCTCACGCACCTCCCCCACACTCACATCCTGTTCTTCTTCACTCCTAAAAGATGGTATACCTCCCTGTCCAGTGCATGAAATTACCGCCTTTCTTCGTCGACATTTAAAAGTTCCTCAAAATATTCTCGCCATCTACCCAAAACCTCCCTGTCCCCATCTACTAACTCCCCTACTCTGTTTTTAACTAACAAATCCATTTGTTCCCTAGGCTTTCTTAACTTGTTTAACTCACTCCAAAATTTTTTTGTTATTTTTATTAAAATTTCTTGACAGTGCCTCTCCCACTCTATCATCTGCTCTCTTTTTGCACTCTCTCACTACTGTTTTCACCTTTCTTTTACTCTCCATATACTCTACTCTTCTTATAACACTTCTACTTTGTAAAAACCTCTCATAAGCTACCGTTTTCTCTTATCACACCCTTTACTTCATCATTCCACCAATCACTCCTCTTTCCTCCTGCACCCACCCTCCTATAACCACAAACATCTGCCCTACATTCTAATACTGCATTTTTTAAAACTATCCCAACCCTCTTCAACCCACCCATATATATATATATATATATATATATATATATATATATATATATATATATATATATATTATATATATATATATATAAAATATATATATATATATAATATATATTTTATAATATAAAATTTTATATATATATATATATATATAAAATATATATATATATATATATATAATATATTCTCCATGGGGAAGTGGAACAGAATTCTTCCTCTGTAAGCCATGCATGTCGTAAGAGGCGACTAAAATGCCGGGAGCAAGGGGCTAGTAACCCCTTCTCCTGTATATATTACTAAATTTAAAAGGAGAAACTTTAGTTTTTCTTTTGGGCCACCCCACCTCGGTGGGATACGGCTGGTATGTTGAAAGAAAAAAAGAAGATATATATATATATAATATATATATATATATATATATATATATATATATATATATATATATTATATATATATATATATATATATATATATACACACCTACCATCCGACTTACGACCTGCTCGACTTACGACCACTCGACTTACGACCTTGTTTTTTTATGCCAAATTTCTGGGAAATAAACAACTATTTGTGTTGTACACAGTGTTTATCCTAAACCTTACAGTAGAAAATACAGTACTAACAACATAAAAAGTAAAGTAAAATATGAAATACCAAATAAGACAATAAATAAAGTCATTACAAAAATTTTTGTTGATATTCAGTAGTAAAGTTCGACTTACAACTGGTTTCTCACAACCGAACTCGGTCGTAAGTCGGATGGGAGGTGTATATATATATATATATATATATATATATATATATATAATATATATATATATATATATATATATATTATATAATATAATATATATCTATATATATATATATATATATATATATATATATACATTTATGATGGGATTCAGGGAAACCGGCAGGCCGCACTTGAGTCCTGGAGATGGGAAGTACAGTGCCTGCACTCTGAAGGAGGGGTGTTAATGTTGCAGTTTAAAAACTGTAGTGTAAAGCACCCTTCTGGCAAGACAGTGATGGAGTGAATGATGGTGAAAGTTTTTCTTTTTCGGGCCACCCTGCCTTGGTGGGAATCGGCCAGGTGATAATAAATATATATATATATATATATATATATATTTATATATATATATATATATATATATTATATTATATATATTTATATATATATATATATATATATATAGCCATGCTCACATGTTCCGCCGGTGGCATTGTTTACCAGCCAGCCTCCGCGGTAACATCCAAGCATACAATCGGAACATTTTGTATTATTACAGTGTTTTTGGTGATTTTTTTCTGGAAAATAAGTGACCATGGGCCCCAAGAAAGCTTCTAGTGCCAACCCTACAGCAATAAGGGTGAGAATTACTATGGAGATGAAGAAAAAGATCATTGATAAGTATGAAAGTGGAGTGCGTGTCTCCGAGCTGGCCAGGTTGTATAATAAACCCCAATCAACCATCGCTTACTATTGGTGGTACAGCTGCTGCTGCTGCTGTATCACCATCAGCTGCTGCTGCACTGTCAGCTGCTGCTGCACTGTCAGCTGCTGCTGCTGTACCACCGTCAGCTGCTCCTGCTGCTGTAGTACCGTCTGCTGCTGCTGTAGCATCATCTGCTGCTGCTGTAGCATCGTCTGCTGCTGCTGTAGCATCGTCTGCTGCTGCTGTAGCATCGTCTGCTGCTGCTGTAGCATCGTCTGCTGCTGCTGTAGCATCATCTGCTGCTGCTGTAGCATCGTCTGTTGCTGCTGTAGCATCGTCTGTTGCTGCTGTAGCATCGTCTGTTGCTGCTGTACCACCGTCAGCTGCTGCTGCTGCTGTAGCATCGTCTGCTGCTGCTGCTGCTGTAGCATCGTCTGCTGCTGCTGTAACATCGTCAGTTGCTGCTGTAGCATCGTCTGCTGCTGCTGTAGCATCATCTGTTGCTGCTGTAGCATCGTCTGTTGCTGCTGTACCACCGTCAGCTGCTGCTGCTGCTGTAGCAACGCCTGCTGCTGCTGCTGCTGTAGCATCATCTGCTGCTGCTGTAACATCGTCAGTTGCTGCTGTAGCATCGTCTGCTGCTGCTGTAGCATCGTCTGTTGCTGCTGTACCACCGTCAGCTGCTGCTGCTGCTGCTGTAGCACCGTTGTTGGTGTGGCTTATTGAGAATACCAAGAAACAATTAACCCCAGAGGATTTGCCACCCAGGATAGCCCAAAAAAGTCAGTGTCATCGAAGACTGTCTAACTTATTTCCATTGGGGCCCTTAATCTTGTCTCCCAGGATGCAACCCACACCAGTCGACTAACACCCAGGTGAACAGGGAAAAATGCCTGGAACTAGTGCTCATATTGGTGAATTTAGAGCCAGCAAAGGTTGGTTTGAGAGATTTAAGAATCGTAGTGACATACACAGTGTGATAAGGTCTGTTCTGGAAGAAAATACCAAACAGGACCTACAGTACTCAGGAGGAAAAGGCACTCCCAGGACACAGTGTCTCATCAGTCATTGCTACATCTTCAATAAAGGTAAGTGTCATTTATTCTTCATTTAGTAGAGTAGTACATGCACAATATATATTGTGCATGTACTACTCTACTATTGTGCATGTATCCTTCTCTTTGTGTGTAGGAAAATGTATATTTCATGTGGTAAAACTTTTTTTTTCAAACTTTTGGGTGTCTTGCACGGATTAATTTGATTTCCATTATTTCTTATGGGGAAAATTCATTCGCATACCGAACATTTCGCATAACAGCCAGCTCTCTTGCACGGATTAAGGTCGCTATGCGGGGGTCCACTGTATATATATATATATATATATTGTTAAACAGTGGACCCTCAACCAGCGATATTAATCCGTTCCTGAGAGCTCATCCTTAATCAAAATAATCGTTAGTCAAGTTAATTTTCCCCATAAGAAATAATGGAAATCAAATTAATCCGTGCAAGACACCCAAAAGTATTGAAAAAAAAATTTTTTTACCACATGAAATATAATTT